>CM030361.1:54545931-54784130 GCA_017893485.1 Hemerocallis citrina
CTTCAACTTGGTGAGTTAAATATTTGATCCACTTTTTGTTCTCCTTCATCAAATTGTCAATCATGGCATATTTACTCTTTTAGTACTCTTCTAATTCTTATAAGTTTCATATTCGATCTCGACCGTTGGATTCGCTTGATCTTCATCTTGATCACCATCTTGATCATCGAGATCCGTGCCTGATCATGATCATCGTGATCGTTTGCTCGTCGCCATGTCACCGGGATTCCGATCCCGCTATTCTTTGCTTATTTGGATTAAACTAATCGTCATCAAAGGCAAGTCATTTCTTATCGAATAGTTATTGTATCATATTTGATATTTTTATTGAATTCTGCAAGTAGATCCAAATTGATTATCGTATACTGCTTATTGTATTCTATCATTGGGATACTACGGATTTACACGAGCGAATCCAAGTAGTAGTCTTGACTTCGTGCCATCTTTTTGCCTCTAATGTATAGAGATCTTATATGCATTCATATAGTTAGTTATTGAATATAAGAATAGGAAATTATTGTTCCATTTCATCTCATGACATTATACACAACTATTGTAGATTGTATATTATGGTTGATTGTTCATGCGATTATATATATAAATTAGATGATTGTAATTAGTAGGGTTATGGACATTATATATCATAATACCATGTTCACATAGGGGTAACTTGTTGTGATTTATGATTTTTAACCTTTAACTCACCATTCATAACATCTTGATTATTTTTATGCATGAAAAATTATATTGAGACCCTGAATTTACTGCCAACCCGAACATTGTCGTGTTGTTTCAACCTAGATAATGTCATTAAAATCAATAACTTTGTGAATATGAAATTTAGCCCCAAGTGTATAGTTGTCAATAAAATCCAAAATATTTGAATTCCGAGTTCCGTTTTGTGAGATATCACAGTTTTACTGCTGCTGTGTCAAACAATTCCAGATCCTAAAAACTGCCGTCACACTTTGATTCACAATTAATTTAACCATACTACCTATAAGATAATGACTTAAAATTTTGCATGCTGATACTAGACACATTAGAGAACATTCCCTAATTTTCCTGGAATTAATTAGTACTGTTTCAGTCATGTTCCATATGTATAAACACAATTTTACAAATTCTGGCTGAACACAAATCCTGTACAGTTTGTTGTTTTGACACATGTTACCACAACTTTTATGTACCTTAATTATATGCATTGGAACTGGATAGGAGTCTAGTTTCTAGACCTTCTGACTGATACACATTTTCTATCTCGTAGCAACGGAAATTCTGATTTTTGTACAACAATCTACTGCTGTCCAGAATTGGGTTTCTATGTTTAAATATGTATATTTGAATCTATAATGTTGAATTTGGTGTTTAAATTGTATAAAGTATATTGCATGATCTTAGATTTGTGTTGTCATCTTTCTAGCGTCCCTTATTAATCGCATTAGTGTTGGTTAATGGAATAAAGAATGTTAATCAAGCCGGGGTTAAAGGTTGACAAGGGTAGTTGATAATATAGTGACTGTACTTGGTATTGTGGGCTTGTTCCCAAAATATTGTGTCGGCTAGTGCTATCGATTTATTGTTGGATTAATGACCATAGTATCTTAATTCATCGTGTATTGTTTTAGGACCTATCGTGCCGACTATCGTTATTGTTATTGTGCAAGAAATTGCTATTGTTATCGTACAAGTACATGACCTATAGAGACTACCACCGTAGTCTAAACAAAATTGATTGTATGCATGGAAACTGTAGTATAGGATGCTTTAGTATGTGCAATAGCTAGGATAAAAAAAAATGAATAATAGACTTAAGACTTTCATCACATTGTCATTGCATATTGTCATCTTTATTGAACAGTGTTATCATTATTGTTACCATTATTGTTTTTGTTTATCATTATCGTTATAAATCATTGTTATTGCACATTGTACTGCTATCGCTTTTTCACTGTTCAATACTATTGATTTCATCATCCATTGTATTCATCGTTATACCGTTATTGTCATTGTTCACTGTTTCTCTACTTGCTGTCCACGACTTGCTCTAAGGACATTTTTCCTCTCTTTAGATGAGCAGTTTACAGGTATTTCGGAAAATTTTCCTGATGGACTAAGAGAACAACAATGGTGAAGGACTTGTGTTGCTGCGCCGTTAAATAACAATATTGTTTCTCTTTTTTTTAACTTTAATAATTGAACAATGTTGTATTTATAGGCTTTTGACCCGAATATTATTGTTGTTGATTTCAGATGTTAGGTTTATTTTATGTTGGTTACTTTATGCTTAAATTTCAAGTATTGTTATTTATGTGATTACTTCTTTTATTACATGCGTGGTTGTAATACTTCATGTTTCATATTGTTGAGTTAAATCGATGACAGCCTCTGAATGACGCAAGTCATTCGCTGGGCCATGTCACGTGCTTGCATTTCGTATTTTTGGAAAGCGGGGTGTGACATGGCGTAAAGTTTTTTTTTTGCAGAAACTTATACTTAGGTCGTTGTTGGCCATTGTTAGAAACAACGGCCTAAGTTGTTTGCAGTTTTTTTTGAAGAAAACTATACTTAGGTCGTTGTTTGTTTTTTTTTAACAAAAATTTCAACCTAGGCCGTTATTCCCAACAACAGCCTAAGTATGTACAAGTGTTTATCCAAACACTAGTACATACTCAGATCGCCATCTCCCTTACAACTCTCTCTCGCTACTGGAACTCGAGAAACCCATTTCCCCAAATCCTAGTTCTCTCTCTATCGACCTGAAAATCCTAGCTCTCTCTTGCTCGTTGCTTCTTACTCAATCTCTCCCTCTTCTCACATTCTTGCCCTCTTCCTTTGAATATCCCGATTACAAAAAAACCCTAACCCATACGAAATCTCTCCAACCCTAAAACCCTAATCCTAAAGAAATTAGCCAAACCCTACTCCCCCTCCTTTCTCTACAGCATCGCGCAAGGGCCTCCTCTAACTCATTTCCGAACACCCTCATTGTGAAAGGTATTATTTTTTTTATTTTAGTAAATCTAACTTGGTTAATTGATTGAATTTTTTTTTCAATGTTTGAGTGTACAATATCTATATTATGCGTAGGTATTTATAGATTAGGTAATTATAGTTTTATTGTCGATGTAGATGTAGTATTAGTTGTTGTTGGTCGTTATTCGTTGTTAGTAATAGCGCACAAAGAGATCCAAAAAATTATGCATTTTTGCGAGTACGCCGGGCTCGCCACGCACAAGCCAACGCAACTTGTAGAAGTGTGTTTGGATTCACGGTTTGAAGTGTACGGCCGTGTGTCACTTTCGAGTATTTTTCGTGAGTAAAAGCGATACATCAGCGTGTATTGCAAACCATGAGTTGAAACTCACTTCTACAAATTTTGTTGGCTCGTGTGTTTTGCGTCTGTCCTACTCCAAAAGTTTTGAAAATTTTTTATCTCGTTTGTGCAGATTTCTACTGTATATCAAACAACAACCTCAATTAATATTTGATTTCTATCGAGAGTACTTTTTCAGTAGGAAATGACATCTAAAAAATAAGAAATTTTGCGAGCATATTGGGCTTACCGCATGCTACCAAACGGTACTTGTAGTTGCGATTTCGGACCCCCAGTTTGGGGCCTACGTCAATGTATCGCATTGTTGGTATTTTTCATGAATGAATGTTATACATGGCCGTATCTTACAAACCGTTGGTCGGAACTCGCTTGTACAAGTTGTGTTGCCTTGTGTGCAGAGAGCCTGACCCAATCACAAAGTTTAGTTTTTTTTTCCGTCGATTGTGTGGTTTTCTCATGAATTTTGTTCTACGAGTTTTCAATAAAGAACCCACTTGGAAATCTATAATTTTGCGAATAGGTCGGTCTCGCCACTCACTAGTCATAGCAACATGTAGTTGCAAGTTGTCACCTACAATTTGCTATATGCATCCGTGTATCGCATTCTCCTCATTTCGAAGAGTGAAAGCGAGCGAGATATGATCGTATCTTGCAAACCGTGGATCGAAACTCGCTTCTACAAGTTCCGTTACCTTGTGTTTGAGTTTCATATTTTTTTAATGTTGTTTTTTTATGTTTTGTCACTTATTTTGTTTCGTATGTATATATATCACAATCGTTTGTTAACAAGTTGTTTTATATATGATGTGTGTATTAATTTACCAATAATATATTTTTTTTCGAGATGAACAACGATATGGAGAGTTCTGCTGCCAGCGATAATTTTGTGCGGGTAGAACCAATCATTGATTCCATGCCGTTAGTTGAAGACCATCTAAAACCAAAGTTAGGTATGACGTTTTCCACTTTAGTTGAGGCCAAAATTTTTTATTTTTCATATGCTCGTTGTAGGGCTTTTTTTAATGCATAAGGGTAGAAATAAATTAAAGGGATGAGTGGAAGTAGATAAGTCATATCTTTATAATAAAGCCGAGTTGTCGCTGAGTCAACATAGTGATGGTAGACGGGAAACAACCAGTAGAACGGGTTGTAAGGCTTGCGTTCAGGTAAAATTGAACGAAGCAAGTAATACGTGGGTGTTGTATTCATTTCATGAAGAACACAATCACGAATTCACCTCACCCAGTAGAAGGCATTTTTTGCCCCAAAACCGCTCCGTGTCAAATACGGATAAATGGATAATAGATCAATTCAACCCAGCTAATATCCAGATATGTCGATAAACACTCTTCTTCGAAAGTGCTAGTGGTGGTCACGATCAAGTAGGATTCATCAAAAAAGATGTTAGAAATCTACTTAGAGATTCGCAAGAAGCATTGAAAGGATATGATTCTACAATGCTAATTGATATTTTTGAATCTAAGAAACAGACGGATTCTTCATTTTTTTTATGACATTCAAGTAGATCCCGAAGGGTGGTTGTCACATTGTGTGTGGGTTGATGGTATTATCAAGGATGAATTATCAAGAATTTGGCGATGTACTTTGCTTTGATGCCACGTACAATACGAACTGGTATGGAATGTTATTTGTTCCATTTGTTAGAGTGAATCAACATTGGCAATCGACTTTCTTTGGAGTTGGGTTCATTCCAAATGAGATGGCCTCTTCGTTTGAATTGTTGTTATGAATCGTGCTCCATCCGGTATCGTCACCGATCAAGACCGTGGGATCGCCGCCGCAGTTAAGAAAGTTTTCCCCCATACTCGGCATTGTTTTTGTATTTGGCACATATTGGATAAGTTACCGCAGGAGGTGCGTATGTCGAACGATGTCGACAAGTTTAGAGAATCTTTGAAGAATGTTATCTACAATTCTGAATATATACATGAGTTTGTAGAAAAATAGAATTTATTAATTTCACAATATGGATTAGAGAATAACAAATGGTTGAACGATCTATTTGATATCCGTGAAAATTGGGCACCCGTCTACGCTAAAGATTCTTTTTGGGCCGACATGTTGAGTCATCGTATTCTGCCTTGAAGCATCATACAGAAAAGAAATATTCCTTGCATGAATTTGCCGTCATCTTCGATCGTTTTTTGGGAAGGCAAAAACACGATGATTTGAAAGAAAATCATTGTAACAGTGAGAAGAGACCGAAGTTGAAGAGCGAATGGGCTTTGGAGGCACAAATGGCGAAAACATACACTTTGAAAATCTTTTACAAATTCCAAGATGAAGTTACAAAAAGCTTCATGTACAATGTGAGTTTCGTTGGCGATCTTGAGACACCGGATAGTTCAACCTTCCATGTGATACTCTGTGGAGAATCAGAACTGGCTCGCCTTCTTCTGTTATGCAAAATCAATGGAATTATTACATGTGCATGTCACTTCTTCGACTTCGTTGGCATTCCTTGCAGGCATATTTTAGCCGTTCTTCGGTTCAGCCATCACACTTCCCTTCCGGATGTATACATTAAAAGAAGATGGACCCGGAATGTGATGAGAATAAGTTATACATCTGTTCCAACCGAACCCAATACCGAGAATTTTACTTTTCGATATTGTGAATTGAGCTACCATGTAAAACAGATTGTCGATCTCGGTTGTTCCTCCAATGAAAGTTACAAATACACGTTGGAGAATTTGCAGAAGATCATTGACGGCGTCTCTTAGCTACAATCCGGATTGGGTGAACAACCCGAACATGCCTCACAACCACATGACAGTGCAGAACCGGAAGGTAGTTCACAACTGCATGGTAGTGCACAACCTCATGATGAAGGTAGTGGACACATACCTACATGCGTAAGTAACCCACAGCAATGCATGACAAAAAGAATGCCTCACGCCAAAAGATTGAGGCCGATAAGAGAGCAACTCCGCATAAACAAACCGAGACGGTGAGGAAGATGCGGCATTGTACAAATGAATCATGATTCAAGAAATTGTCCAACATTATTTGAGGGGTAAGATTCGTACTTTTTTTGTTTCTCCCGTCTTTTAAATTTATTATACTTCATTTGTGGTAAATGAGTTTCTCACTAAATAAAACTTATCTTTGAATGATGGTCAATCAATTCGCAAGAAGTGATTCCATCCGATGAAGAGAGTTCTGACGAGAGATATGATGATCCATTGTGAATTGGGATTTTTTTATGTAAAGTTTCAGTATATTACATATTGATGCAAGTGTTGTGAATTGGTTTTTGTTGTTAACTGTAAATGTTGTTGAGACTCAAGTGTTGTTAGTTTGATTGATTGATGTTAACTGTAATTGCCACTACAAATTGCGTTGCCTTCTGCGTGGTGAGCCCGACAAAGTCGTCAAATTTTAGGATTTTTGGATCTCGTTTGTTTGCTTTTCATATATTCTACAACTACAACTAACACTACATCTACAAAAATGTCCACAAAGTATATACAACACACATGATACAAAATTATACACTCTCTAAATTGAAGACTACTACGCATAGTACAAAAAACCAAACTCAAAAACTGAAAAAAAAATTCAATAAATTAACATAGTTCATTATACTAAATTGTGAAAAAATGACTACCTATTCCAAAGAAAGAGAGAGAGAGAGTTGTCGAAGATGTGAGGAGATGCTGCTGTAGATGAACAAGTTGTAGACTCTACGGTAACGTAAAATTTGTGCTAGGGTTCGGATGAGTTGGGGAGATTTCAGATAGGGTTAGGGTTTGGGGTATTCGAGAGAGGGAGAGATAGATTGAGATAGATCAAGAAGAAGGGGAGATCGAGAGATAGGAGGTTAGAGTAGAGCTAGGGATTGGGGATTGGGTTTCGGGAGCTCCAGATAGATAGATAGATAGAGAGAGAGAGAGAGAGAGAGAGAGAGAGAGAGAGAGAGAGAGAGTTGTCGAATAGATGTACAGATCTGAGTATAATTATACTTAGGCCGTTGTTGGGAACAACGACCTAGGTTGAAATTTTTGTTAAAAAAAACAACCTAGGCCGTTGTTGGGAACAACGGCCTAAGTATAATTTTCTTCAAAAAAAGCTTCAAACAACCTAGGCTGTTGTTCCCAACAACGGCCTAAGTATAAGTTTCTGCAAAAAAAACTTCACGCCAAAAACATGCTAAGTCTGAAATATTTTTTGGCGTGAAGTTACGAAATTACCCCTCCGCTTTTGGAAGCGTTAGTCGGAGACTTAGTGGGTTTCGATCTCAGCCGTTGATCATGATCTTAGAAGATCCAATGGCTGAGATGGGTGTTTTCCAACCCATTAAAAACGGATCCATTTTCAACTGAGCATTTGCCTATATATATATATATATATATATATATATATATATATATATATATATATATATATATATGATAAATTTGAAAAAAGCCCTTTGAACTATCTTCTTTCTGCAGAAAACATCACTGAACTTTTTTTTGCGGAAAACCACACTCAAGTATAGCTGCAAAAAACCCACTCGGACGGAATGAGCTTTCTTCTAACGTTGAGTGAGGTTTTTTGACAAAAATGAGAAATATGCATGATGTTTTCTGAACCAACTTGCAAAGATAAATGAGATTATATAATACAGGCAGAAAAGTTAGATGTGATTTTTTGAAAATATACTTCAGAGAGATTTTTTGCAACCATACTTGAGTGTGGTTTTCTGCATTAAAAAAATTCAAGGAGGTTTTCTGTATGAAGGAAATCGTTCAAGAGGGGTTTTCAAATATAGCCATATATATATATATATATATATATATATATATATATATATATATATATAATTCTGACGATGTCTGACATCGAACCTGAGACCTTTTTTATATTAGTTATGCATGTGCATTGTGTTGGGTTACAATGCACGTATTTGTTTGATTACAAAAAGGATTTGTTTAGTGACAAACTCTCCCATTAAAATAGTAGAGATAACTTTGAATTAGTGACTTCTCATTTACAAGTCCTATGCATTACCAACTTTCTCTTTATATCATTTATTTTATATATAAAAAAGAAAAAGCTGCCTTTTATATTTAGCTTCCTATTGATTTAAGGATGTGTTATTGTTGTAAGAATATTCCAAACATCTCTAATATCTAATATTATAATGTGAGAGTTGGAGTTGTCGTTTGCAAACATACCAATTTACGTATATCGCGCATACATAACTAATATGAAGGAGGTCTCACTGTCTCAGGTTCAAGGCCAGACTACATCGGAGTTTTTAGATTTAAAAATTTATATTTATTAAGTGTAACCCCCATTCCCGATAATTAGTATTTTCTATAATTTGATTTTTTTTAAATTTATTTTGTGCTAAATTCATTTCGGATCTTGTATTAAAGTGTTTTCTAATAGAGATTTTATTCATTTTGAATAATCGTATATTTGAACTTGTTTTCTATCCCTACTTGATCGACTGTTCATATTATTAATTTTCGGGGATTTTAATAAATTGTTAAACTCAAATCTTATTTTGATGAATATCATCATTATTACTATTATTGTTATTCTTATTGTTATTGGTATTAATATTTGTTCTAATTGTTGTTATTATTATTGTTATCGGTATAATTATTTTTATCGTTATTATTAGCATTATTATTATTATTTTGTTTTAAGCCCGAACATGCTCTATTTTATATGTACTTCACTATTTGAATTAATGTGTATATATATATTTTATAAACCCTATAACACATTTTGTTGTTGGATTTAAACCCAATACCCAAACCCAATATCTCAATATCCCCTATAAATACACTATTCTAAAACCTAAACCCTGACCTATCTAACCCTAAAACCCAATTTCAGTCATTCTTAACCCTAATCCGCTGTTATTGGACCCTAGTTCACTAACCCAATACCCTAATTGTACCCTATAAATACAACCCTAGAGCAAACCCTAAAAATGGCACAATTTTGAAACCCTAGCCGTCTATTATCTCTCCTATACTCTCTCCTGTTTGTTTCTCTCTCTTCCCCTATCATTTTTCCTGCCAAAACACCCCATCCCCTTCTGATAGTCTTCCCCAGCCAGCTTCGGCCACCCCGTGCTCCGGTGACCTACTCCTCGTCATCGTACCTCGTCGACGCGCCGCCTGAACACCCAAAACCCCCCTCTGTCTCCTCCTCTTCCGTTTCGTTTGACAACAGAACCCAAACCCATTGCTACTTTCCCTATTCCGATCACTCAACGGCAGCGACCAAACCCAGTTGCCCTCTTTCCCTGAGCACCACCGTGACCCCATCGACGTCGCCCCCACTCGTCGTCAGCCCCACCGTCGAGCCAGACCCCCCCATCGACACTGCAGCCCATTGTTTCCAGTGCTGCTCTCTCTCTCTCTCTCTCTCTCCTGCTTTATTGCTGCTGTCTCTTTGTTTTTTTTGGTACTCTTTGTGCATGTATTTCGCACCTGCTAAATTGTCAGTTCGTGGGTTCGTTGTTTCGGAATTCTTATCCCGTTATTCTTGGTATTCGTTTTCATCATCTGACAGGAAAGTCGCCGTTCTCTCGAATTGTTAATTGTATCAAATTCAAGTTTTGTTGAAACTCTTGTAAGTAGATATCTTTGTTATCGTATTATCCATTGTTCATCTCTTCGTTGGGTCTATTGAGGGTTTACACGAGCTAACCCCAAAATTCTTGACATTGTGCCACTTTTGACTCTAAAGTTTGGATCTTTAATGAGTGCATGTAGAATTGATAATAGGGTTACACACATAATCACGACACAATGAATTTATTGTACAGTCAATTTGCTAGGTTGTATGTTGTTTGATTGATTGATGTTGGATGTTGTTAGAATTGATCTATGTGTGTGTTATAATTTTATTTATCATGTTTTGACACTCATCATGCTGATTATACAAATTATTGACTAAAGAATCGATACCTTTCATGTTTAATTAATTTATTTACATGAAAAATATCCTAAAAATTGTATCTTGCTTGCTGCTTGGAATTTGTTTGTTGTTTTCGACCCAGTATTTGACCTCAAATCAAATTACTTCCTGAACAAGAATTGTAGCCTCATCTTTCTAGTTTACAGAACATCCTGAATTTTTGAATTCTGAGTTTTGTAGCAAAAGTTATGCCTGTTTTACTACGGCTGTGTTTTTATTTCCAGAATTATACTTTTCAGATTTTCTTGAATTGATTATTCCTATATCGTAGTATGGTATGAATTAAAGTGTGTATGTTGCATTGCATTATCCTAATGTCTTATTGTCACCATTTCAATTGTCCTATTTCATGTTACCATCTTATTGTCCCATATTGATACTAATGTTCATCTCATGTCTCAATTTGTATATTGTATTGTTGCATTAATAAAATAATTAACAAACCGGTGTTTAAGGGAATGACTTGAGTAGTGAATAGTATAGTGACTGTGCCGGCCAGTGTTTATCGATTGATTGTGGAGCGCTAACTAGGCACCCCAATATTTCGTGTATTGCAGAAATGAATTGTATCAATGTATCAATATATCAATGTACCAATGTATCAATGTATCAATTTACTAATGTATCAATGAATCAGTGAATCACCATAATGTATCGAGCAACAATATTGTACCATATCAGTAATTACCGTACCGACACATGATCTATAGAATTCACCACTCGGTCTAAACAAAATTGATTGTATGCATTGAACCTGTAGTATGGGATGCAGTAGTACGTGTATTAGTTAGGATTAAAATGATTAATAGACTTAATGGTTTGCATCATATCGATATTGCATTTTGTTCATCATTGTTCCTATTGATATCGATATTGTCTAAGTGTTATTAATATTAATTGTTGTTTACCGTTACCGAATATTGAACCAGTGTTACAACGTTCTATTGATTACCATGTTATTGATCCCTATCGATCCATTGATTCATTATTATACCGTTATTCCATTGTTCCCTGCTTTCTCTATCTGCTGTCCATGACTTGCCTTAACGACAACTTTTCTCCTCTTTTTAGATAAAGTGTATACAGGTAATGAAGGAGAATTGCCTGCTGGAATTGGAGAACAAATATTTTGAAGACTACTGCTTTATAATTGCTTATTGCTTTAATAAATTTAATGTATTGAGACTTGTTATTATTTTGGATTGGATTGTTATTGTTTTGCGCTTATGTCCCGAATTTTATTATTATTTTCAGATGTTGGATTATTATTATTGTATTTGGATATTTTTATTGCTTCATTCCAAGGACTATTGTTCATGAGATTATTATTATTGCCTGTACATTTATTCTGTATTGATTATATTGTTGAGTTAATCGAATGAACAGCTTATGGGTGACGTTAGTCCTTCGCTGGGTCAACGTTACGTGCTCGTATTCCGTATTTTTGGGAAGAGGGGCGTGACATTAAGACTTACGTGTATCGCGCGTACATAACTAATATGGAGGAGGTCTCATGTTGGAGGCTAGACTACGTTAGAGTTTTTATTTTTAAAATATTTATTTATTAAGACGTTCACCGCATCACACGTGTAAATTACTAGTTGTAATAAATGAGGACGGGAAATTTCACCAACTCATTAGTTGAAAGGCCTTTCATGCACATTACTTCTCATGTTACTTTAAGAAAGAAAGAAAAAATTGTCCCTCAACTGTGCTAATTTTAGATTAGTCTGTGAGGAAATGAGAAACTGGTTTTATAGATTAAAATGAAGCAAATACATTAAGGGCAATAACATCATATATATATATATATATATATATATAGGCAAAACTATGACAACTTACAATATGTACCCCTAACCATCCCAATATTACACTCATACATCATATACTGAACACCCCCATTCAAAGTCAATGTGGATCAATCAGCATGAGTTTCGATACTGTAACATCCCGACCTGTTAAATAATAAATATTTTTATTTATTTATTTATTTATTTTATTATTTTATTTTATTTTTCGAAATTGAAATATTTTTTATGGATATTACTTAGTTTAATTAATAACCATCATCTGTATATATATCAATCCATATGTATGTGCGATATACTATTTTGGTATTGGAAACTTCCGACCCGACAATAAAATTTATTTTTATTATTATTTTCAGAATTAATTTATTTTTATACGGATTGTGCGGTTTTACAAACAAAAATTATCGGTACACTTATTAATCTATACGTGTGCATATTGTATCGATTTTATGCATCCGTATAAATAATGTAGTATGTGTTTTGGACAAAAAAAATATTTTTTTTGGTCATGATTAATCTAAAATTGGATGGCTAGGATTAAGTGGTAGGATTAAACCTAGGGTTTGGATTATTTAGGGTTACATAAAAGATCTAGGGTTAACTTCTACTAGAAGTCTCCACCTCCACCTCACCATGCCACCTCACCCCCTCCACCTCCTCGTGCTTTGGCCGGCCAACATCCCCAAGGGGGTTTTTGAATAAAACCCTAGCACATTATGCACTCCAACCCTTCTCCTTCATCCTATAAATACCCCCACCCTCACCCCCTTGCCTCATTTACCAAAATTTTTGGAGAGAAAAAGAAAGAGAAGAAAACCCTAGAGTTTCTTTTGTAGGTTTGGAGCTTTCAAACAAAGCTAGGAGGAAGGAGAAGTAGCATAAGCTAGTCCTTCCTATTTGAAAGTAAAAGGTGAGGGTTTCTCTACTTTTTTTGTATGTGGATTTTTGTTTAATTTGCTCTCGACTTATGGTTATATGTGTGTATGTATGCTGTATGTTGATTAAAACAACTTGGACGAATTATTGAGCATATAAGTAGTGGTTTGGATCATAAGGATTCCATGAAAAGTTTGAATGGTGGAAATTAATTAAAACACATAAAGATTGGATCTTTAGCCTTGCTACTATTATTGTTGTTATTATGGTTAAATTTCACTACTTGGACTAAAGAAATAAGCATAAGAATGGTTGAATAAAAAGGGGGGGGGGGGGGGGGGGGGGGTTCATATAAGGAGAGTTGAAAGGATGGAACTCACACACAAAAAAAAAACACATTAAGATGAGATCTTTGAACTTGTTATGTTTATGGTTGATTGTTTTGGTTACTTGGTTAAACACAAGTTAACAACTTGGACTTTTACTATGTGCATATAAAGTTAGTTAAGTGAAAATGGTTACTTACCCATTCTTGGGGTTATAGGACTTAACATGCTTAATAAAAGATAGTATTTTTGTTGTATGTTGTTTCCCACCCTAATAAAGATCATGTCTTTACTAACTTTTAGTTCTTAAAAAGCAAGTTTTGTTTATGTAGGAAATTGTAGGTTGTAGATGAATAAGTTTTGCAACATAGAAGATTATAGATTCAACAAGGGTTAATTTTTGCTTTGTGTAGGAACTTGTAATTTGGTAAAACTAGTTCCTTGTAATAAATGGGACTAGTAATTCCTAGAAGAAGTAGTTCTTGTAATATGTAGGTAAGCTTAGATAGTAGCTTAGTTTATATACCATGCTTGATTGTAGTAGAACTACCATGCTTGTGATAGTAGTAGAACACCATGCTTGAGTTGTACTAGATCATGCTTGAGTTAGTTATTTTTCTATGTCAAAAGAGAACCCATTCATGCTTGTGAACCCATGAACAATACCATGCTTGAGATTGTAATAGAACTACGATGCTTGAGTTAGTAGTAGAACACCATGCTTGAGTTGTAGTGGATCATGTTTGAGTTAGGTGTTATTCTATGTCAAAAGAGAACCCATTCATGCTTGTGAACCCATGAACAATACCATGCTTGAGATTGTAGTAGAACTACCATGCTTGAGTTAGTAGTATAACACCATGATTGAGTTGTAGTACATCATGCTTGAGTTAGTTGTTGTTCTATGTCAAAAGAGAACCCATTCATGCTTGTGAACCCATGAACAAATACCATGCTTGATTGTAGTAGAACTGCCATGCTTGAGTTAGTAGTATAACACCATGCTTGAGTTGTAGTAGAACAAATACCATCCATAACTCATTCATGCTTGTGAACCCATGAACAAATACCATGCTTGATTGTAGTAGAACTACCATGCTTGAGTTAGTAGTATAACACCATGCTTAAGTTGTAATAGATCATGCTTGAGTTAGTTGTTGTTCTATGTCAAAAGAGAACCCATTCACGCTTGTGAACCCATGAACAAATACCGTGCTTGATTGTAGTAGAACTACCATGCTAGAGTTGTAGTAGATCATGATTGAGTTAGTCGTTGTTCTATGTCAAAAGAGAACTCATTCATGCTTGTGAACCCATGAACACATACCATGCTTGATTGTAGTAGAACTACCATGCTTGAGTTAGTAGTATAACACCATGCTTGAGTTGAAGTAGATCATGCTTGAGTTAGTTGTTGTTCTATGTCAAAAGAGAACCCATTCACGCTTGTGAACCCATGAACAAATACCATGCTTGATTGTAGTAGAACTACCATGCTTGAGTTAGTAGTAGAACACCATGCTAGAGTTGTAGTAGATCATGCTTGAATTAGTCGTTGTTCTATGTCAAAAGAGAACCCATTCATGCTTGTGAACCCATGAATAAATACCATGCTTGATTGTAGTAGAACTACCATGCTTGAGTTAGTAGTATAACACCATGCTTGAGTTGTAGTAGATAATGCTTGAGTTAGTTGTTGTTCTATGTCAAAAGAGAACCCATTCATGCTTGTGAACCCATGAACAAATACCATGCTTGATTGTAGTAGAACTACCATGCTTGAGTTAGTAGTAGAACACCATGCTTGAGTTGTAGTAGATCATGCTTGAGTTAGTTGTTGTTCTATGTCAAAAGAGAGCCCATTCATGCTTGTGAACCCATGAACAATACCATGCTTGAGATTGTTCTACCATGCTTGAGTTAGTAGTATAATACCATGCATGAGTTGTAGTAGATCATGCTTGAGTTAGTAGGTTGTTCTATGTTAAAAGAGAACCCATTCATGCTTGTAAAACCATGAACAATACCATGCTTGATTGTAGTAGAACTACCACGATTGAGTTAGTAGTAGAACACCATGCTTGAGTTGTACTAAAGAACTCATTCATGCTTGTATGACATTTTAGTAAACCTATCATGCTTGAGTTGTACTAAAGAACCCATTCATGCTTATGTGACTTCTAGTAAACCTATCATGCTTGAGTTGGTAGTAAGGAGCCATGCTTGAGTTTATGTTCCATGTTTAAGTTGTAGTAGAACATTATGCTTGAGTTTGTGTACCGTGCTTAAGTTTATATACCATGCTTGAGTGGTAGTAGAACATCATGGTTATGTTGCTAATGGTTCTAGTAAAGAACCCATCATGCTTGAGTTTTATTGTTCTATGTTGAAATGTGTTGAAATGAACCCATCCATGCCTATGTGAGATTCTAGTGAACAAATAATGCTTGTGTTGTATGTAGAAACCCATGCTTAAGTTTTGTTGTGGTCAATGTTCTAAGAAAAGAACCCATGCTTAAGTTTTGTTGTGGTCAATGTTCTAAGAAAAGAACCCATGCTTATGATGAGTAGTTGTTTTTATGTTTTTGTCTCATACTCGGCTCGCTTGGCCCGTATGTAGTTATTGGTCTCATACGAAGCTCATTGGACTCGTATGTAGGTATTGTCTTAAATAAGTAGGCTATGAGTGGACCCGAGGAGATCTTGTGAAGTATAGTTTAAAACTTGGTTAATTGTGCCAACAAATTGTTGCACTCTCTAGAAGGGGGACACGTACAGTGCTTTTCATGTCAAGTTGGAAGCATAGTGCATGTCTCGCTTGTTTATATAGAAGAGGGACACGTACGATGCTTTTCATGTCAAGTTGGAAGCACAGTACATGTTTCGCTTGTTTAGATAGAAGAGGGACATGTATGGTGCTTTCATGACAAGTTGGAAGCACAGTGGCATGTCTCGCTTGTTTGGTTAGGGTTAGTGACATCGTTAGGGTAGTAACAGTTACTTAACTATTTTTATCTATAAATTGCCAAAGGGTGAGAGTTGGTGTTAGGGGTGATACCCTATAATCCAACCTCTCCTATAGGCCGACACTAGGTGGTGTTATCGGGATGTATTCCCCTGTCAAAGGGATACGGGCGGTGTTTTTTCATGTCAAGTTGGAAGCACGGGTTCCGTATCTTGATTGTTAATTCCTGAATCTGCTATGATAAGAACGAGATAGTTTCCTAGGGAAATAAACCCTACGATCCCAGCAGGTTCTATGCCTTCTCATGACCAGTTGAGAGCACGAAAGAAGGTTGACAAGTACCATGTAGTTCGTGTTGGATTTTGAGTGAGGTCCGGTACGCCGGATAATAGTTACCAGCCATGTAGTATTATGTCAGGAACAGGATGGGTACAAAAAGTAGAATTCATAATGTGGGTTCAAATCCCTAAATATGGGGAAAGGCTTGATATGGATGTATGTAGTTATGGGATGCATACAATTCCAGATTCTCGCTTGCATTAGAAAAGGAGCATCTTAGCCTTAGTTGACATAGCATTAGATTCTAAGTTATAGCACTCACGAACACTTAAAACTACACTGACAAATTTCACCTTGTTTGTATATGTTTGTTATTAGAGATTCGCTGCCGGTCATCAGCCTTTAAGCACTAATAGGTTGTGGATACAGGATCACCAGACTGGGAGAACTCTAGTCAAGGCATGGTTTACATGTGAAGAGCCTGATGTTTTATCATTTTTCATACTCTGATGTAATTTATTGAATCAATGGAAAACACTCGGCTGTAATATTGTATTAGTGAAAAGTTTTAAAATTTTCCTGTTTTCTGTGTATTGTGACTAATTGAATGTAAAGATCCTGGCTCGTGTCTCGAATTCTCCATATAGGAAGTTCGGGACGTTACAGATACAGATGAACTAAATCGACTAAGCTAAAAGCTACCAATCAAACATGAAGAAGCAAGATCTTGAATCCAATCAAACAAGCATTTCTGAAACGATCTGAAAGGAGATGAGAAGCGGCTTATCAGATCAAAATATGGATCTGTAAGATGATGAAAAAGCAACTTCTAGTTCGGATAGAATATCTGAAAGGTTTAGAAAGGATATGAGAAGCGGCTTATCGGATTAAAATGTGGATCCGTAAAAGGATGAAGAAGTGACTTCAAGTTCGGATAGACTTATATCAAAGAGGATTATTGTCGAGGTTGGTTTAGATCTGAAATCTGAATCCGATCAGATTCAGTTTGGTCGAGGTGGGCGCATGAGTGGACACGGCTCGGTTCAGTAGGACCGGGTTTGTGCGGATCTAGTTTGGGTGCATGTTGCAGCCGGGTCAGGTTGCTAGATCGGGTCAGATCCATTTTTTTTTGAAGTGGATCTAGATCTGGAGATCAAATTCAGAGAAGGAGATAGGCGGCTAAGGTTTCGAAAAAACCCAGCAGCAGTAGCAGCATCCTGATGTCGAGGCGGATTACCTCGTCAACGATGTCGACGACGGCAAAGCGGCGGCTCTGTGACTGCGGATCCGCTCGGGGTCGTTGCCCTTCTCGAAGCAGAAGAGGTTGATTTCCAACATTCGGGGGTTGGCTTTGAGTTTGAGGGTGGAGGTGGAACGAAATCTGAGAGAAGAAGATGATGATAGGATTTAGATCTTCTATTTTTTATTTTGGATTTGAATTTGGATTTGAGATCCAGATTTGGAATTATTTTTTTCATGGTTGCAGTCTTGCAGATCTAAGGTTTCTCTTTGGATAGAGGATCAAGAGCAAGGTGGCTCTGATACCATGTGAGGAAATGAGAAACTGATTCTATAGATCAAAGTATAGCAAATATATTGAGGACAATAGTCTTATATATATATATATATATATATATATATATATATATATATATATATATATATATAGAGTTAGTCTATTAAGAGATGGAAAGCTGAGCTCCTTATCTGAGCTGGAAGTGATCAGCCGTCTGATCGAACTTGATGAAGATCGGACGGCTGATCTGGCTTCCGCTTTCTCTTCAGATTTTAAGAGGGGTAAAAGGGGTATACCCCTTATCTCAAAGCCAGATCGCGTATACCCTTCGATTCCTTATCGTCTAAGCCTACGAAAATCTTATCTCTTCTCTCCCGCTCTCTCTCTCGTTCCAAACCCTAATCTGAGCTCTCTCCCGCTCTCGAATCCCGCTCTCGATCTGTTTGGATTCCTCTCTTTGGATTCCTCTCTTCTCTTCTCACCCTATCTGAAGAGAAGACGGCACCTTCGAAACCCTAATCGAAGGTCTCTTCGAAACCCTAATCGGCACCTTCGCTCCTCTCCCGCTATCTTTCTTCACTCACCTGTGACAAACCCTACCCCTACCATGAATCGAGTATACACCTTCGATTCCTTATCGACTAAGCCTACCTCTCTTCTCTCTTCTCTCCCGCTCTCTCTCGTTCCAAACCCTAATCCCCCTCTCCCCGGCTGAGCTTCCCCCCGCCTTTCTCTTCAGATTTTAAGAGGGTTAAAAGGGGTATACCCCTTATCTCACAGCAGATCGCGTATACCACTTCGATTCCTTATCGATTAAAGCATCGTTTGGAGTAGAGCTTTGCTTTGAATGTCTCATCGATCGGAGCTGGAAGTGATCAGCCGTCTGATCTCTCATATTCCAGAGGGAAGTATTTGACTCTCATAAATGCTATAATGATATCTGTTTAATTTCTTGCATTTTATTTCGGTTTTGTTCGTAGGCAATGATGAGATTGATTTGGATATTAGTTGGTTAAATAATTTTGGGCCATTGAAATTATGCTTTCGAAGAGATTTTTGATTGTGTACCATGATATTTATTCAAAGTTGAGTACACACCTGGGGTTTGAGCGGGAGAGAAGAGATGAAGGCTTGAAAGTATCAATTTTTGAGTTTTAACAATAGCTCAATTCACATAAATTTTGGGCACCGATGACTCACAATGGTTTAGGCAGTGATGCAAAACACTTTATGATCTGAATAATTATTTCAATCCTGTTTTAAGTATTCTTGATTATATATCTATCATATTCTAGTTGGCGTGGCAGTCCAATGCAGCCCTACTTATGATTACTGTTTTCTGAGCCTATAATAAACCCCCCCCGCTCCCGATAAGGCATTCAGTTCCCCAGCTCTTAATAGACTTACTCTATATCTGATCTGCACAGTTGATGATAAGCTCCAACCAACACAGACAGAACATGAAGTATCAATTATTTTCAGCCCAGAACAAACACAAACAGATCATGAAGTATACAAAAACAAACTGTATATTAGGCAGTGATGCTAAACACTTTATGATCTGAATACTTATTTCAATTTGTTGCATTTATTCTTGATTATATATCTATCATATCCTAGTTGGCGCGGCACCCCAATTGCAGCCTTAGTTATGGATAGTCTGTTCTGAGCCTATTTGTTATAAATAGACAGAGCATGAAGTATGCAAAATTTGTAATGCTCCAAACAACAGAAAACTAGATTTTCTAGTAACTGACGTTGGATGTGTATGCGTTGGGTACTCATCTAAGCCTTTTGGTTTTTGAGTCTCTCAAATGCTTTGTTGGTGTAGGCCGTGATGCAAAACAGAACATGATCTGAATATTTACTTCAGGATTGTTGTATTTATTCTTGATTGTATATCTATCATATCATAGTTGGCGTGGCACCCCAATGCAGCCCTAGGTATGAATAGTCTGTTCTGAGCCTACTAGTATTATTTCAACCACATTTATAGTTTCTGTTGTTCAGTATGAGCATAACAAATTTTGCACTCCACATGCTCTGTCTGTGTTTGTTCCCAACTTACAGATTTTGCTTGCTTCATGATCTATCTGTGTCTGTACTGGGCTGATAAAATCTTTAAACAAGGATGCTCTATACATCATGATCTGTTTGTGCTTGTTCTTGGCTGTTTGAAATTTTTATGCTTCATGCTCAATCTGTGTTTGGTCTGGTCTGGTAGAGAAAATGAGACTTCATGTTCTGTCTATGTTGTTTATGAGCTTTACAAATTTTGCTCAATTCATGGTCTGCCTGTGCTTGTTCTTGGCTGCTTTAAATTTTTTTACTTCATGCTCAATCTGTGTTTGCTCTGGTCTGGAGGAAAAAATGAGACTTCATGCTCTATTTGTGTTTGTTTATGAGCATTACAAATTTTGTAAACTACATGCTCTGTTTGTCTTAGCTCTAAGCTTACAAATTTTGTCATACTTCATGATTTTTTGGTGTTGGTTCTGATCGAGGAGGAAAATTTAACACTACATGATTTTTGAACTTCAGGTTCAAACTCTGTTTTCCTGAGCCTACATTATTTATTTGAAATTTTGTTCTCTTTGGAATCGACTATCTGTTATCTGTTTGTCTTTGTCTTCTCCATGTTCAATAATTTCAGTTTACTTTTGATTTCAGGTAGATTTCAGCATGAAGTGCATTTTGGAGTGATTGAAGACTGCAAATTATGTCATTCCATCTCATTTTATATGCGGAGCAAATTAAGCAAATTTTGTCATCTACAGACATTTATTAAACAATGTACTTTGCTGTAAATTAATATTTCTTATGCTGTAGAAAATTTGTGAACAATCACTTTGCAATTATATGAAGATCCAATTTTTTGCAAATAATCTGTTCATTATTGTCTTAATGTAATGATTGAAATTATGTGTTTTTTTGGGTGTATTACGCAGTATGGCGTGTCCACCTGATTTTCATGCTCAAAGCTTGAAGTAACAAATTAAACAAAATAAGATAAGCTGAGAAGCAACACAGACCTAACATGATGTCTGCAAAATTTGTAAAGCTCACAAACAACACCGACTGAACATAAAGTGAGAAAAAAAAATTGTAAAGCTAGCCAAGAACAAGCACAGTCAGACCATGAAGTGAGCAAAATTTGTGAAGCTCATAATCAACACAGACAGAACATGAAGTCTAATTTTTTTGGCCAGACCAGAGCAAACACAGATTGGGCATGAAGTATACAAATTTAAAACAGCCAAGAACAAGCACAGGCAGACTATGAATTGAGCAAAATTTGTGAAGCTCATAAACAACACAGACTGAACATGAAGTCTCATTTTTCCCTCCACACCAGAGCAAACACAGATTGAGCATGAAGTAAAAAAATTTAAAACAGCCAAGAACAAGCACAGGCAGACCATGAATTGAGCAAAATTTGTAAAGCTCATAAACAACACAGACAGAACATGAAGTCTCTTTTTTTCTTCCAGACCAGAGCAAACACAGATTGAGCATGAAGCGTAAAAATTTCAAACAACCAAGAACAAGCACAGGCAGACCATGGAGATGGCTGCAAAATTTGTGAAGCTCATCAACAACACAGACTGAATATGAAGTCTCATTTTTCCCTCCAGACCAGAGCAAACACAGATTGGGCATGAAGTATACAAATTTAAAACAGCCAAGAACAAGCACAGGCAGACCATGAATTGAGCAAAATTTGTAAAGCTCATAAACAACACAGGCAGAACATGAAGTCTCTTTTTTTCTTCCAGACCAGAGCAAACACAGATTGAGCATGAAGTACTAATATTTAACAGCCAAGAACAAGCACAGGAAGACCATGAACTTGGGCAAAATTTGTAAAGCTCATAAACAACCCAGATTGTACAGGAAGTATACAAATTTTTTGGGCGAGACCATAACAAACACAGTTTGAGCATGAAGTATAGATTTTTAACAGCCCAGTACAGACACAGACAGACACAGACAGAGCATGTAGCATGCAAACTTTGTATCATTCATCAAATATTCATCATGTGTTCGGCGCTAATGATCATCTCATTCTTTCTCTTCGATTCCTGCACCAAAATATTCATCAAATAGAAGAAAATTCAAGTACGTATGATACACGTTCATGGTTAAAACTTGTAGGCTCAGAAATAGTGCAACAAAAAACATTATCTCATTCACTCGGATTTTAAAAATTCATGGCGGCTCAGAAAAACAACAATTACCACTTTAATATCCCGTAAAAACTTACAATGATGCATTGTTAAAGGAGCACAGCTCCCCAAAAAGCATTCAGCTTCTGAGCTCTTAATAGACTTATCGGAGCTGGAGAAGATCAGCCGTCTGATCAAAGTTGATCATGATCGGACGGCTGAGCTTCACTCTGCCTTTCTCTTCAGATTTTAAGAGGGGTAAAAGGGGTGTGCCCCTTATCTCAAATCAGATCGCGTATACTACTTCGATTCCTTATCAATTAACCCTTCCTCTCTTCTCGGCTCAAAACAAAACCAAAATGAACATGAAGTTCAGCACCATCCAATAATCATGAAACATGAAATCATGCATAAAGTTTTCATCACTGCCGCATGAAGTTAAATCAGGTTGCATATGGAGTCAAATTTGGAATTTTGAATTGGACACTAGGGCCGCTTTATTAAGGCACACCGGCTAGTGTTCAAAAACAAAATTCAAGTTGCATATACTTTTCATCATTGCCTACTAAATAGAGAATATATGAACTTCAAATTAGAAATTTTTTACCAACTTGGGCATCATTTTTTTTCTGAGAATGGTTTACCTGCAAACAAACAAAACAAGTTGGTTAAGTTATTAATTGTGTTATAATGTAATAAACTAATATAACGGCAGATATATATGACACTTACCTTGTAAAAGACACCGAAATAAGTCAACAAAGTTCATGCTATATTCGGAGGATTCTCTGTTATAGGTTGCATTGTTGAAACTGTAGTAGAAGCTTGTGACTCATTTATAGTAGAGCTACACGTTTAATGTTCACAAAACGAAATTAAAATTATACTAACTACAAAAAAAATAGAGTTTAAACTTTGTATTTAATTACTAACCTTTGCTTTAAAGGACAAGTACGACTGTCATGATTAACCATTTTATTGCACAAGCGACACTTTCTCAATGGTTTCGCAGCCATCTCCAATGCTTTCTCCCTACCCCCTTTGATGCGCTTCCCACTACCCTTGGTTTTTGCAATATCGGGTACTTGAATATGGACTGTTCTAGGTAGTGAACTAGTTGTTGGTTGTTGTGATTCTTGGGGCATATCTTGTTGCAATTCTGCAACAACACCAACTAGTAATGTTTTCGCCTTTTGGCGCATCTCCTTTGATGAGCGAGCAATCCTCATCACTTTGTTGAATTCATTGGACAATTCCACCATGTCCAAATCTTGTGGACTACCGTAACTACCGATTATTTCAGCACCAGCATCATCATATACAATCTCGGTAGTTACAGAGGCGGTCCACCTCTTTAAAATATAACATTGAGGCAGGGAATCAACAAACTCATTCCTCAATACCACGAGGATGTGTCTACAAGGAATGCCCTCAACTTCAAATTTACTACATGTGCAAGTCCCAGCAATATCCATTCCCTTGTAAACTACATCTCTTGTTTTATCATGCTGTACCGACTTAGCCATTCTCCTGACAATATAGTGTCGCACACTACCATCGTCAGCTTTCATTAAAGATGCATAATTCAAGCTTTCAACTAGTTCAGCCTGAAATATATGAAATTTCGATCTAGTGTACTGTTCAGACATTTGGGACTCAATTTCAAAACCTGTTTGCAGCTTTGGTTTGGTATGCAGAGTAGTGTAGTCAGCTGCTAACTGATTCTGTCTTTGTTTTCTTATTGCCCTTTCAAATCTGGTCATAAATTCATGTAGAGAATTTTTACTGCTAACATACTTATCAACAAAAGCATTCATGCTTTCTGATCTCTGAGTTGTGCGAATACCAGCAGTAAAAATATGCTTGGCATAAGCCGGTATCCACTTCTCACGAAGCAAATAAATGTCAGAAAGCTAAGGACTACCTGTTATTGGGATATGTATCAAGTACTAATAAAAAAGAAAAAAAAAGTTCAAACATAAGAATAATTTATTGAAACAAGTAATACCTGCAATTTGCACATTAGCGTGCATTACGTCATTCCATCTCATCTCAAACTCTTCTGGGGTCTCAGATTCCCAGATGCAACTGTGGAATGGAATGTTAAAATCACTATTCAAACCCGGGCCACCAAGCTTATCGGGAAGCTTTTTAAGAATGTGCCACATGCAAAGCCTGTGGCTCGAACCAGGAAAACACATCCGAATTGCATTATCCATTGCAGGATCTTGGTCCGTGATGATCACTTTTGGTGGAAACCCACTCATTATTTCACCCCATTTTTGAAACAACCAAACAAAAGAATCGGTGGTCTCCTTATTTATAAATGCCGCACCAAAATTTACAGATTGGCCATGATGATTAACTCCGGTGAACGGCGCAAAAACCAACTTGTATTCGTTGGTATCATATGTGGTGTCAAAAATTAGCACGTCACCAAAATGTTTGAAAGCCTTCCTGGCAATAGCATCAACCCATAATACATGAGTTAATTTGTTGTCTTCATCAACCTTGTAATGAAAACTGAAAGAAGGATTCATCTCTTTTTCCTCTTGGAAGTGCTCCAACAATATATCAACATCATAAGGTCTCATACCACCCCTCTCTCTTTGCAAGGATGTTCTAATATCTTTTTCAGTACAATTAATATTACTGAAACCTTCATTTTCTATTTCCATGAAGGACATAAACTCTGAAGTTCGTATATTAGCCTCTTTGAAAGTACTGAGTAAGCTTTTTTGCGCTTCAGATACATTTCTATTCTGTCTTAGAAATTGTTGCTTTCGAGGTGTGACACAAATATGACTGTGCTCCTCAACAAACCTACGGATTGACCATCTCCCGTCAACATCCCTTTGGATTCGTATTTGAGCCATACAGTCTTCTTTCGTTATTGCCCGTTTCCTTCTCTTGATCAAAATTGAAGAAGATTCTTCATTATCACCGGTTGTATCAACCGGCTTGCCTTGTTTTGAGCAAACAAATTGTTGTGAATATCTCTCCTTTGTGGTAGTATCAACCATCGTTGCAGACTTTCGTACTGAAAAACCGCATAATTTTGCATATGTTTTATAAAATTCAAATCCATCTTCTAAGGTTGCAAATACTAAACCAACAAGTGGTTTAGATGCATCATCAACATCCCTCCAACTGGACTGAACATCCTGGCTTAGTAATTCCTTATTTTCAATCTCCATCCTTCATAGGAGAATGAGACAACAAAAATTAAAAATAAATAAACTCTCTAATCTTTAACTATAAAATAGAGAAATTGTGGCCCCAAAAAATGTACAAAAAAAAACTACATCTTAACACAATCTACTATATTCACCAAACCCTAAAGGACCTTTTCTGGAAATGATCACAACCACCTTAGTGGTATTGTATCTCACACCCGGTGTTCGAGCATAAAAAAAAACCGACTAAAGTCTCCCCTGTATTTGGCTTTCCGTTCAAGGAGATGATGATGGTAAAGGGTATTTTGCTGATGAAGAGGAATCGGCCGAATAATGAGCGCGTCGTGTTGTAACTACGGTAACAAGAAGATCTGATGACTCATGAACTATTCTGTTCATGACTACTAATAATCACTTATCTCATAATAATAATAATAATAATAATAATAATAATAATAATAATAATAATAATAATAATACTAAACAAAAGAAACAGTAAAAGAAAAATTACATGGAAGAAAATTTACATGGAATAATAATAATAATACTACTAATAATCACTTATATGCATGTGTCAAGTCCTATTAGCAGTGATTGAAGCAAGTCTCGAAATAAACAAAAACTAGACTAAATATTACATAGATTTTGTGTGCTTATATGCATGTGTCATGTCCACATCTAAAAATTCCATATACCAGTACGAATATTATTTGCTAATCTAAATGTACTAGTCCGAATACTAGTGCGAATATTAACAGAGCATAATTTAAGCGCGAAGAATATAACAACAACCTAGAAGCATCTATGAAGGAAATAAAATTTGGATTCAAGGTGAGAAATTTAAACCCTTATCGCAGTATCGGTTCTCCGTCAGGAAGAAGAGAACGAACTCTCAAGTGCACTGTTAAGGTGCAGCTCACGACAACCGAACAAAACGATCTGAAGATGAGCGAAGCACAAATCGATCTGAAGATGATCGAAGCACAGGTACTTCGATCGGTGGTAGGGGTAGGGTTTGTCACAGGTGAGTGAAGAAAGATAGCGGGAGAGGAGCGAAGGTGCCGATTAGGGTTTCGAAGAGACCTTCGATTAGGGTTTCGAAGGTGCCGTCTTCTCTTTAGATAGGGTGAGAAGAGAAGAGATGAATCCAAAGAGAGGAATCCAAACAGATCGAGAGCGGGATTCGAGAGCGGGAGAGAGCTCAGATTAGGGTTTGGAACGAGAGAGGAAGCGGGAGAGAAGAGATAAGATTTTCGTAGGCTTAGACGATAAGGAATCGACGGGTATACGCGATCTGGCTTTGAGATAAGGGGTATACCCCTTTTACCCCTCTTAAAATCTGAAGAGAAAGCGGAAGCCAGATCAGCCGTCCGATCTTCATCAAGTTCGATCAGACGGCTGATCACTTCCAGCTCAGATAAGGAGCTCAGCTTTCCATCTCTTAATAGACTAACTCTCTCTCTCTCTCTCTCTCTCTCTCTATATATATATATATATATATATATATATATATAATGCACATTTTGATAAGAGTTGGAGGATTTTCACGTGCGATATATGTGTTAAGAAAAAGTTTTGGATTTGCACGTGCGTTGCACGTAATTGGAAAAAATATTTTGAAGAAAAAATATGATTTGTACACGCAATGCACATGTTTAAAAGTAGAATTTGAGTTATATGTGCAACATATGTGTATGTTTGGTGTTAAAAAATATTGAAAATTTATTTTGCACGTGCATTGCACGTTTTAAATAGGTGAAATTTGTTTGTTTGTTTGTTTTTGTTTAATTAATGGGAGAGCTTGAGTTGAACGTACAGCGCACGGGTTTGTATGTTGACAAATTACAACTCCAGCTCTCCCATTTATTTATATATATCTTAAGCAAATAGGCCTACTCCCTCTTCTTTCTCCATTTTGAAATAGAGAAAGGAGAGCAAAAGTAGGGATTCCCACTTCCTAAACACGTGCACATCACATTTTACTAATAGGAGAGAAAGTGTTTAACTTCTCTCCTCTCTCTCTATTTTGAAATAAAGAAAGGAGAAAGAAATGAGGGATTCACATTTATTAACATGTGCAGTACGCACATTTTCATTAAAAAAATATAAAAGCCCCAAACCTATAAATATGGAACTTAATTACTAGAACTATGCTTTGCTCATTAAGTGTTCAAGGAAATGTCTATGTCGCACACAATGTGTTTGTGAAAAAATGGTTTAGAATTTTTTTGCTCAACTAAATCAATTGTACTAATTTTTGAAACTCTAATTTACTACCTCATTGTCTTTTCAATTTTTAATTTGTGTTTTTGAAATCCTGGAATTTAAATTTGGGGAAGAGTACGGGTTGAAGATTGGGATGACTGTAGTATCGAATCCAAGAATGAGATTTGGTATGAAGGTAGATGGTGGACATTAGGGTGAGGCGAATGGAGAGGTGGAGGAGGATATTGGAGAAGGGGACGTCGTTGTGGTCGAAGACGGTGGAGACACAAGAGATGAGTGATAAGGCATCGGATAGGGTGTGAATTTGGAAGGGGGGGGGGGGGGTTGAGATGAGACGGGCCAATGCATGACTGTTGCCGATCATGATGTATACAAAGGCCGGACTATATATGAGCATATTTTTTAGGATAGATTTTACTAAACTATACACTTGAAGAATTAATTTCTCTCAATTCTCGCACACTTTTTTAAAATTCCATATAATTTTATGAGTTCATTAAAATTATGAGATTTGGTATGAAGGTAGATGGTGGACAGTAGGGTGAGGCGAACGGAGAGGTGGAGGAGGATATTGGAGAAGGGGACGTCGCTGTGGTCGAAGACAGTGGAGACACAGGAGATGAGTGATAAGGCATCTGATAGGGTGTAAATTTGGAAGGGGGGAGGGGAGGGTTGAGATGAGACGGGCCAATGCTTAACTGTTGCCGGTCATGATGTATACAAAGGCCGGACTATATATAAGCATATTTTTTAGGATAGATTTTACTAAACTATACACTTGAAGAATTAATTTCTCTCAATTCTCGCAAACTTTTTTAAAGTTCCATATAATTTTATGAGTTCATTAAAATTATTTTAGTCTGTGCAATTTGCACAGGGTAACGCTAGTTATATATAGACTAGTATAATGTACGTGCGATACACATCTACAAAAACTAAAGTCATCAAACTAAATGAATATATATCAAATAAGAAATAAATAGTTTGTATTTGAATGTTTTGATTTAGGCTATACGTGCGGTGCACATTTATTTTTGTTGGATATAGTTTGGACGTATATTATTCGTGTTTATATAGTTACAAAGTTAGAATTTGTTTGTTACAAACCCCAACTCTCCCATTAAAATAGTAAAGATAGATATAGAAGATAGAAGAAGATAGATATAGAGATATATATGCAAAGTATATGATAAATTCTAATATACACTCCTAACAATTTCATTATTACACCTATGTATCATACACTCAGCACAGTTCATGATTGATAGTAATAATATATATATATATATTAACGATGCAAGGTGTCAGCTGGAAATTCATCTTGTTGCCCTGGAACAACCATGTCATCTCAAATGTCATGAAGCACTTGATTTCCATGTTTTCATATTTTATCTCAAGATAAAGATGAGCTTATACAGTAACTAGTAAAGGACAATACAGTGTAGTAAAAGGACTATTAATCACAAACCAAAGACATACAACTACGGCTAAGCTCCTTCCTTCAATTCAGCTGAAATCACAACATGAAAAACGCGACGTCCTACTACATAACACAAACCTAGAAACATACAAATTCCTCAACTCCATGTAAATTTCCTACCAAGTACCATACAACCAGAACTAACAATCATACCAATCAACCTCTCGGAATCCAATTTCTTCTAAAAATTTGAAGACGAATGGTTAGTACCTAAACTATACAAACATGATCACCGATTAAAGGTAGTATTCTTAACAGCTCCGTTTCACAACTCTTCCTTCAGAGAACCTGCAAAGAACCAAACATATAACTTCACTATAATGAAACAACGACAATTTTTTGGAAACAACCAGCAGAAAAACTCACCATTACCATTCAGCTCCATTCCATTGTGAGGAAGGTTGGGGATGAAACTCATTTGAAGTGCGTTATGAAATTCATTATCCCATAGACTTGAAATCTACAGTCCGATTAATTGATATCAGAAAAAAATAGTCACAATTTAAATAGAATTGATTAAAAAAAACCCTCAACTACCTGAGCCATAGATGAAATCTGTAGGTTATTTGCAGTTCTAATCAGATCCCTAGAACTGGGTAAACTTGGCACTGCAATTCCAGGTTGCAACTGAGGTAGAGAGGAAACCAGTTCCGGGAAGTAACCAAGAATTTGTGAACTTCCACCATAATGAGAGTGAAGATTCTGTAAATCAAATGAATAGAATCATTAATCATAAAGAGAGAAGAAAAAAAAACACCACTCAATCAATGTGCATTGATCTTTCTTACTTCTTTTCGAATTATCTGATTGATGTCCAAGTTCATCTCAGGGTTCACGGTCGCAAGCTTCATGGACAAAAACTGCGGAATTGAATATCATTAACATCACAATCAGATGAGTTTCCTTGAAATTTACAGGAAAAGTTTATAACATACCTCTACTTGTCTTTGGAGTGACTGCACATAGTTTATAATTTCATCAAGCATAACGGCCTTGCCAGTGATCTATCATATTAGAATTATATTAACAATGTTAATGAAATAGATTTATTTTTTTCGAGGGAATAAATTAAAGACAAACTTAGAGACTAAATTACCTTATTGCATCCTGGAACAAGGTCCTGAAGTAGCCTCATCCTTTCGCTAATCTTCTCCCTTCTCACCTATTAGAAGATGGAAATCAACTCTACGAATAAATCGAAGATGACAAATATGGAATAACATAAAATTTATAAACTACTTTAACTCACTCGCTCTGCGAGGCTGTGACTGTTGGTAGCCTGGCCTCGCCTAGCCCGGATATGAATGTAATCTTCTTTGTTAGTATCACTACTCTCATTCTTTTGTTTCTTCTCATCTTTTTCAACTGCATTATTGACGGTCTCAGTTTGCACATTCTTCTCCTGTTCACCTTCACTGATCTGCAATTTTGGAGACGAGCAGTTAATAATCGTTGAAATTGCAAGAGAGAGTGTGAAACTTGAAAACTTACATCGGGCATCTTCTTCCTCTTCTTCCCCTTAAAATTTTTCTCTTCAACAGTTGAAGGGAAGTCCAACTGGGTATTTTCCTGCAAGTTAAAAGAATTCATGATCTCAGCGAGGCTCCCACTTCCGAAGCACGATCGGCTCGGAATTCTCTCGATATTTGCAGCATTAGAACCACCAACATTGAATGAATCCATAGAGATGGAGTGAATTGGGGCCCAATCAGCAACGAACAATTGCTCCTGATCAGCATTGCCAGAAGAGCAAGGTGCTTCCATTGAAGAAGCTTCTTTACGAATCGACATTATTTTTACGGAGCTAGTAGCTTTTATCTGTTTGCATAAACTAAAATGAATCTTACAATACAAAAAAAAGTTGATCTTTAACTAAAGGAAAAGAGATTTTGACTGGTAATTTCTTGTTGAACTAAACAAGGAATAAATGAAGGATGGCAGCTTTATACCAACAAGGTGAAAGCAAAAGTAAATCCAATAATATATATGGAGCAGAGCAGGAATAGAATGGGTAACTAACCAAAGTCCAGGCTTATTAACTACTACTACTACTACTACTAACCAACAGCTGAATAACTTTAACAAACCACAAGATTACATGTAGACTGCAAAGGTGACCCACAGACAAGAAAAGCTAACCTTTCACTAGAGAGAGCATAAAGGAAGCAAAGTAGAAAAGAATCCTAGTAGTTATTAACAGCTAGACTTGCTAGTAATAAAGGAAATACTTATTCCCTTTTAATTCTTCAATAATCTTCCTAAGTAATTAGACATATAACATGGGGGAAATTATCATGATGAAGTTAAGGTTTTGGAATGGACCACAAAATGAAACCGTGAATATTTTCTTCAAAAAGGGTGTCTGGAAAACCATTTAAAAGTCATTGAATTCTGATGGATTTTTATAGAATTTTTGATGGTACAAACTAGGTAGGGTTCTTGAGAATGAAACATAATGAAGAAACTAAAAATACAAAAACAAAAAAAATAGGCAGGGTTTCTTTGAATAAAAGACAGAGGGGGAGTAGATATGGGACCTTTTTCGACAGAAAGAAAAACTAGGCCTTAAATGGGTAACTTAACAAACTCAGCTGCAAATTGCCAGAATTTAGAGTTGACTACAAAGAAGGAAGTGAACTTGCATAATTTCCTTTTAAGTAACCTACATAATTTTGAAATTGTAAGAGCTTACTGAAACTAATTACAAGAAATAGATTGCTCAAGCTAAAGGTAGGGTTTTGAACCAGAAGATGAAAATGTGAAGTTTAATTTTTTCTTTAATTTCATAATGATGATAGTGTTAGACCATAGAAACTTTTCTGAAAGGGTGATTCTACAATCACAACCAATTCAAATCAGTTTCTACACAAATTGAAAACTAGAGCTAATCCAGGGTTTAACAAACTGAGCAGCAAATTAACAAAAAAATTACTAGTAACAAGAAGGCATGCAATAACACTAAACAAAATTTCCTTATATGGGTACCTTAAATAAGAATCCAATTATCAATACATGAAAAGAATAATTCAAATGGGCCTTCTCAATCATTCTTATGAACACAATAATTTGCAAAGGGGTAAGATACAAGCATTCACAAACCTGCAGAGAGACAAAAGGATCACCAACTGGGCCAATGCACAAAAACCAGCAAGTACTTGAGAGAAAGAGAAACAAGAGAGAACAGAGAACAGAGTAATGGGTTTGGACTTTAAAGTTACCTAACCAACTAAGAGAGGAGTAACTTTTCCCTTTTCTCTCTCTCAAGTTGAGACTCCAAAGTCTCAACCACTGCCAACTGCTACACTGTGAAGTATAGTAGTTATTTTATTATTATTATTATTTTTAAAAAAATATTAGAGAAAAGTGAAAGGTCTCTAACATTACTAATACCTAAGCATCTTTTGATTATTATATTTGCTCAGCTTTGTTTTAAGCTTAAGCATACAAGAGGAAGAGGTGCTTCTCTTCAACAGCAAGCTTTGTTGAATATAATTATAGAACAAGGGGTCACTCTCTTTTTACAATGACAGAGTTGCCAACTATTTCTACACTCACATTTTTGTCACTGCCAGCCAATCAACAGCTCCCTATTAATTCCTTCCTCCTCTCTTTATCCCTCATTTTGATATACAGTATGTTTTTTGTTTTTGTTTTTCTGATTACTATAAACATGTGGAATCTTATCATCTTTCTTTTATGCCATGGTTGTCCTATACATGCAGTAAATTAACAGGACAGAGATAGCTAGATGTGCATTATTATGCAATGCAATGCAGCTACTAGCTAGTTAAAATAGTTAGGCTACATTATTGTTCAGTCAATTAATTAGATATCAGAATATGCGTTCAATAGCGTAATTAGCGCCGGTTAACTGGGTTGGCATTAGATTTTTAGAATAATGATTTTGATAAGCTAAGGAATTAGGATCTTCATTAAATATTGGCTTATATACAGTAACCTGTCTGTTTCTTCTCTTATATTAGCTGTTGGTTTCTTTATTTATTTGTTAATATTGTTACAGTTGGGCAGAGTGAACGTATCGTAATAAGAAAAGGACTACATTAGCAATTATTATACACGAGCTAATCCTCGGTAAGTGTTCAAGTCTGAAGAGATGGTCTAGGATTAATTTGATATAATTGCTTAATTTGTAGGATTGGTTAGCAATGATTAATGCTCCATTTAACGAGGAGACTGGTAGATCACAAGATTTGATTTTTTTTTCTTTTTTCTTTTCTTTCTCGCCACTAACAGAAATTTGCAATGTACGTAGTAGTACGTATCGGCTAGGTAGCAGTACCTACAAAAAAAATGACTGAAATATGAAGCCCAAATTGTGCAACAATATGTGCATGCAGCTACTATCAGATAGAAACTTGATATTCTTGTCTATAGACCTAGATTCCTATTGAATCAAAACCTGGTTTGATTTTCGGTATAAATGATCTGAACACAATCCTACAGGGATCTGGCTCTTACTACAAAGAAGTGTAACAGATTATTAAAATTAACTCAGCTCTAGCTCTAGCTCTAGCTCCACCTTTGCTTTTTGCACAAGCATTCAATTAGGAGACTACAATATGCCAATTGGCAGTTGACCAGCCAACCAGTATATATTGTAGTCTGAAACCTGAGATTTTAAGACTTAATCAAATTCCCTTTTTATCCAATAACTAACAGCAAAATGCTAGACATACATGAGTTTTTACTCCAAATATATATTATACATGCATTGAGCCCCACTTCTCACTAAAAGACTCATGTATGTATAGTCATACTCTAACTAACTGTTGGATATATTGGTATATTCTCTCTATATAAATAAAGCACGTGCATATGTGTAACACGTGTAATGAACGTACAATTGATTGGATATTGGAACGCGGGTCTATGGGCTTACAACCCGATACCCAAACCAGTATTTATCTATAAATACTGGCTTGTGATAGCAGTCTAGGGATTCCAATTTTGATACCTAGGGTGAATATCTCAAGCAACTTAGATCTAGAGATAAAATCCTAATTCCCAATTGCTAATTTCCTCACAGAATTTAACAATCTTGAGATATCTAATTAATTTTGTGAGAGTCTCACCGGAGCCGTACGCCGCTGCCGTTGCCGAGCGCCGTCGCTGCCGTGCGCCGTCGCTGCCTTGTGGTCGATTCGAGATCTGGTCGCAGATCCGCAGTCGATCTCCTTTTCGACAGCACTCAAAGCAATCGACGACGCCGATTGCTCCCCGTCCGTCGACCTTGCGCCTTAGCCCTCTCTCTTCCCGATTGGAGTCGACGGCGGCCCTTTCCCCTGAGGCACCGACTCCGACATCTTCCAGCTTCTTCATCTTCAGCCGTTTTGGGTTGTTGAAACCCTAATTGAAGAAGAAGACAGTGAACAGTGGAGATCTTTTGTATCTCATCAAGATCTGGTATTTCTTAAACCCTACGATTCGTGCAATTTATCTAATCCATCTATTCTGTTATTAGTTAGCAGATCATCTTCTCCCTATAAATTACTTGTGTAGTAATAATTCAGAATATACTCTCGAAGTTAGGAAATCATAGTTTATTCCTTGAGATGGAAAAACATGATCGACCGTATGAGGTTCCTAAACTAGAGGCGTTTAGTAGTTCTGAATTCAATCGTTGGAAGAGGAAAGCACAGTATGGGATGAAATTCATGAAGATCTTTTATACTTGTCAAACGACTTATGATGACTGTACCGAAGATGTGGATGACGCCACTTGGATCAGAGATGAGGACCTGTGCAGGGAGTTTTTGCTAAACAGTATTTCAGATCGGTTAGCAGATGTGTACATGAAGTATGGAACAGCTAAGGAGATTTGGGACAATCTGCTGGATGAATTCAAAAAGGAGGAGAAGGTCTCCAAGACTCACTTGGTTGATAAGTTCATGAGCTTTGAATTCAAAAAGGAGAAGGCCATTCTCCCTCAGGTAACTGATCTTGAAAACTTAGTAGCTAAATTGAAAACTGAAGATATCACTGTGTGTGATGCCTTTCTCACTGGAGCAATAATCTTTAAATTACCTGCATCATGGCTCACATTTAAGACTGAAATTTATAGACTGCCAGAACAAATTAAGCTTGCACAACTCAAACGATGTATTAAAGTAGAGGATGAGACAAGAACTAGGATAAATTTGGAGTTGGCTAAGAAACAAATTTCTCATGCTAATGTGCTAACCAGTTCCAAATATGTTCCTAAGTTTAAGAAGAACAAGCTTAATAAAGTTAAGGGTGAACCGTCCAAGTTGGAAGCCAATAAAAAGATTGTGAAAAAGAAAGGGAAGTGCTACAACTGTAGGAAGTGGGGTCACCATGCTACTGAATGTAGGCTACCCAAAAGAGAACAACCTAACAATGAAACGGTGAACTTATTAGAGGACAACACTGAACCCACCAACTTTCTGTGTGTTGTTGGTGACGATAAGGTCAGTGCCTCTACGAGTTGGTTGTTGGACTCGGGGGCTACATGTCATGCTTGCAACAATAAGAACCTGCTAACTGATCTCAAAGAAGCAAATGAGTCTGTCTCTATGGCGAATGGAGAATCAGTCAAGGTGCTCCAGGTTGGAACTGCAAATCTCAGTCTCTCATCAGGTAAGAATTTAATTTTGCGTAATGTTAAATTTGTTCCTGCTTTAGCAAAGAATTTAATTTCTATTAGCTTACTGAATAATGCTGGCATGGTAGTTTCTATGATAAGTGGTAGAGCAATATTATCTGTTAACTCATACTACTTTGGTTGTGCTTATTTAGTCAATGGCATGTATAGACTTAGTTTAGCAAATGAAGTGATTAATGCTGTTAGCTCAAAACTGTGTAGCCCTTCTACTTGGCACAACAGATTGGGACATGTAAACTATATTAAATTACTTGCTGTTGCTAAAACTTTTAATCTGCCAATTGATACATCCTTAAGGTATGACAAGTGTGAAGTGTGTGCTCAGACAAAGATCACTAGAAAACCCTTTAGTTCTGTTTCTAGGAGTACACAACTTCTTGAACTAATTCATTCTGACATATGCGATTTTAAAAACTTTGTGACGCAAGGAGGTCGGAAGTATTTGATCACCTTTATAGATGATTGCTCTAAATATTGTCATATCTATCTGTTAAAATCAAAGGATGAAGCACTTAATAAATTCAAAGAATTTAAAGACCGTGTCGAAAATCAGTTAAATGCTAAAATAAAAAGGTTCAGATCTGATAGAGGTGGGGAATATGTGTCAATGGGTTTTAAAGAATTTTGCACTTCACATGGCATTATCTCTGAAACAACAGCACCCTACTCACCACAGTCAAACGGTATAGCCGAAAGAAAGAATCGAACACTTACAGAAATGTTGAATTCTATGTTATTGACTGCTGGATTGCCTTCGAATTTTTGGGGAGAGGCTGCATTGACTGCTAATAATATTCTTAATTTGTTACCACACTCTAAATTGACTGAAACACCTTATGAGTTATGGCATAAACACACACCGAGCTTTGATAAAATAAAAACATGGGGTTGTATTGCTTTTGTTAGAATACCAGACCCAAGAAGGCCTAAAGTAGGACCTCGTACAAATACCTGTGTGTATCTAGGAAATGCAGTTGATAGTGCGGCATACAGATTTTATGACCTATCTCTCAATAAGATAATTGAATCTAGAGATGCAGAATTCTTTGAAGATGTGTTCATCAAAGACAAAGGCATAACACTATCTGGCCACACAGACTTAGTCAATGATTCACAAATAGAATCTAGACCTAGCATAACTGACACTGAAACTACAAATGAAATTGAGCCTAGAAGAACCTCCACCAGAGATAAGACACCTAGAACCTATGGTGATGATTTTGTAACTTATGCACTGTTGGCTGATCCACTTAGTGTGAGTGAAGCTCTTCGGTCTAGGGATGGTCTACTTTGGAAAGAGGCCATTGATGATGAAATGGATTCTTTATTACAAAATAAAACTTGGAAATTAGTTGATCTGCCAAAAGGGGCTAAAACCATAGGAAATAAGTGGGTTTTGAAGAAGAAACTTAATCCAGATGGGACTGTAGCAAAGTATAAAGCACGACTAGTAGCTAAAGGTTATACTCAACAAAGTGGGGTAGACTATTTTGATGTTTACTCACCTGTTTGTCATATTGCTACAATAAGGATTCTTCTTGCCCTTGCATCCATTGAAAATTTTGTTATTCACCAAATGGATGTTAAAACTGCTTTCCTAAATGGAGATCTAAATGAAGAAATCTATATGAACCAACCTGAAGGTTTTGTACTTAAAGGTTTAGAGAACAAAGTGTGCAAATTGGTAAAATCTTTGTATGGATTAAAACAAGCACCAAAACTATGGCACGAAAAATTTGATACAACAATAAAGAGCTTAGGTTTTGAATCTAGCAATTCTGACAAATGCCTTTATTTTCGTGATCGATCAAATAAAATTGCTATAGTTTGCTTGTATGTTGATGACATGCTTGTTGTTGGAAGCGACCTCTCAACTGTGGTTGAAGTTAAAACAATGCTATCCAAAGAATTCAGCATGAAGGACCTAGGTGTTGTGGACACTATACTAGGTATGAGAGTGAGTTTTGGTAGGCAAGGCATACTCCTTAGTCAATCTCACTATATCAATAATGTGTTACAAAAGTGGGGATATAGTAATTGCAGAAGGTTTGAAACACCTTATGATTACAACAAAAAGTTGACACCTAACGTTGGTGCAACGGTGAGACAGTTGGATTATTCCAAACTGATCGGAAGTCTCATGTATGCAATGATCTGCACTAGACCAGACATAGCCTTTGCGGTAGGCATGCTTAGCAGATTCACTAGTAATCCCGGTAAGACACATTGGAATGCCCTTGAGAGGCTAATGGGTTACCTGTGTGGTACTCAAGAGTTAGCTTTGTGCTACTCTGGACATCCTTCAGTTTTGGAAGGATATTCTGATGCATCGTGGTGCACAGAACTTGGTGAAAGTCGATCCACTAGTGGTTATGTGTTTACACTAGGAGGAGCAGCTGTGTCATGGAAATCTAAAAGGCAACCAGGCATTGCATTCTCATCTATGGAGTCTGAACTCTTTGCGCTATCTTGTGCTGGTGAAGAAGCGGAATGGATGAGAGACCTGTTGCTAGATATTCCATTGAGAAGGTTTAAAGTAACCACTCTTAGCTTGTTCTGCGACAACCAAGCTACAAAAACTGTAGCAACCAATTCTCTTTACAATGGTAAGAGAAGAACTGTCGGTCTTCGACAGGCAAAGTTGAACTATCTCATTAAGCAAGGGATTATTACCCTTATTGATGTGAGGTCAAAACAGAATGTGGCTGATGCCCTTACCAAGGGATTACAAAGAGGTCTAATTGTCAAAACTGTGGGGGAAATGGGGTTAAGAGCCATTAAGTCACAAAGGCCTTAACACCCTAGTTATTTTGATAATTAGAACAGCCATTGAGAAGTTCAAACTTAAGCATCAATTTGACAGTTAACGTGTTTCAGATAATCATGATGATTCCACATAAATTCCACAGACATATAATATCATTCCAATTTTGATGATATCATATATCTATAGAATTTACTTAGAATTATCATATTATTCCAATACGAAACATGAAAACTTGTCGATATGTTTCCGATGATTAATTGTCCTAAATATCATTCCAATTTTGATGATATGTCTCTTATGGATGCATGTTTCATTCCAATTTTGATGATTCAATGTTAAACCATGAGTGAAACGGCAGTTTTCATTCCAATATGAAACATAGTATGGTTCTTGTGTAGAAACTATAAAGTTCATGTACTTTATTTGTTAAAGATACTTGATTGTGATGCTTGTGTTAAAATCTTGCTAGCCAATTTGAATTGTACTAAGTTCTTTTGTTTGAACTAGATACTTTTATGCAATTTGTTTGAATTCAAAGAGAAATGACTCATGAAATTCTTATTTGCAATGTTGAGCAACAGGTGCTAGCAAAGATAATGGAGGTGGAATCTTAGATCTCGATTTTGAAGATGATGACTTGCTCGATATGGAGGAGTAGTCATGAAGCAGCATGCAGGGATTTTCTTTTGCCAATCACTTGCTTAATAAAACTTCTTTTGAGTTTAAGACTACTTTTGAAGCTTAAAACTCTTTTGTTTGGTTTGAAGTTTATTTGCTTTATTTAGTTTGAGACTATGGTTTATTTATCTATTGGTTTAGTCTTTGTGAACTATTCTGAATTGGATATGGTTTGGAACTATTTAATTATATTGGTTTAGTCTTGATTGAACTATTCAATTTTATAATTATTTTGGTTCTTTATGAAACTATACCTTTATGATGCTTTTCCTTTATGAACTGCTATCAGCCAGTCAGTTGTATGCTGATCTGATGAGATAATCCTGTACTTTATATATTGAGAATATAGGAGGAGATTGTTGGATATATTGGTATATTCTCTCTATATAAATAAAGCACGTGCATATGTGTAACACGTGTAATGAACGTACAATTGATTGGATATTGGAACGCGGGTCTATGGGCTTACAACCCGATACCCAAACCAGTATTTATCTATAAATACTGGCTTGTGATAGCAGTCTAGGGATTCCAATTTTGATACCTAGGGTGAATATCTCAAGCAACTTAGATCTAGAGATAAAACCCTAATTCCCAATTGCTAATTTCCTCACAGAATTTAACACTAACAAGTCTCAATTATATGATATCCAATGGCATTTCTCGTGCCATCTTTAATTCCCACACACACACTCCCAAAAAAAAAAGTCTCAAGTTCTATCATGTACAAGGCATGCAATATAGGGAAGTAAGATGCAGTCCACAAAGACAATGATGGAAGTTAAATCACACATGGAAGCAAAAGTGTTAAACCCACCGCAACATGTTATCAAACTAGAAAACTTTCTCAGATGCATTGATTTATGACTTATCCAAATGCCGCCACAAACCTTTTGGCTGCAGTGACAACATACAAAATTCCCTTAATTCTAAGGTATATATGATTACTCATAATGCTTTTAATCAACTGGGAATATTTATGTGTAGGTGAGATCTGGGGTTAAGAGAAAGCTTGATAGTTTTTTATCCGATCTTAAGTCACGACTAATTGAATAAAGGAACAGCACGTAAATACATAGTGCAATTTCAGCATTTATCGTTTAAACTCATCGTGTATGCGAAACCTAGCAAATAGGAAGTGCATGGAAAAAGAAGTATATCTTCTCACCGAAAACCAGAGAACTTCCTGCCACAAAATTGCTTTTGCTTAAACTTGCTTTTGGGCCAAACCCGCTAGATCCAATGTTCCGGTCATTTTTCAGCAGCATTGGCTCTTTTCCCACTTAAAAGCATCCACAATAGTTTGCTATATTACCATATTATCCAATTTTTAGCAAATGGATAGCTACAGTAGTTTACTATTTTTCCATTTTTAAAGTAAAATAGTTATAGTAGTCTGCTATATTTGACAAACGATTTGGCAAGATATGATATTTTGTCCCAAATATTTTAATATATTTTTTATTGACCGGACGAAATATGATGTTTCGTTGGATGAAATTAGAGTATTTTTTTTTTTAATTTAAAAAACCCCATAAATGAAAGAAATGGTATGGACGAAACATCATGTTTCATCCAAGTGAATGAATGTCTTTTTTGATTATAGTTTAGTTAAATAATTAATTAGTTAATTAATTATATAAAGATAGTTAGATGCATTAAGTTAGATGGTTAGATGCCTTAAATTAAAACTGATATAATTAATTAGGTGTTAGTTTAGTTAATTAGTTTAGTAGGTAATTAGTTATAAAATTAATTAAATAGTTAGGTTAAATTAGATAATTAACCACTTAATTAACAAATTAACATGGAGTTAATTAGTTAATTAAGTGGAGTTTTAGTGGAGTTAATTAATTAACTAATTAACATTAGTGGAGTTTTAGTCGAGTTTTGGCAGCAAAATTCTCGTTGGAGACTTTTGCATTTTTGCAAAAATGTCCGGACGAAACATGATATTTCGTCCAAGGCCAATTTTTTTTCCCTCTCTAGACGAAAAACATGATGTTTCCGTCTACGTAAAAAAAAAAAAAAATATATATATATATATATATATATACAAGATCAGCCAAAAAACATTTTTAAAATTAAATTTTTATTTCGAAAGAAACATCCGTTCGATTTTTTCTCTACTTTGCTATTTTTTAGCATTTCACCACTACAGCAAACATCGAAATTCTTATTGCTATTCTGTCATTTTGCCATATTTTAGCATGCACCGCTGTGGATGTTCTAAGTAGGTGCGTGGGCTGCTATCTGCAATGCTGTAATTTAGGATAACTTTTCAGTTTATCTATAAGAAATTTTAATCTTCAAAACTAATATGAATGAGTCATTTACTTTGTTTATACTTGCAGATTCATGCTTATGCTTATGTAGGGCTGTAAATGAACAGGATGGTACGTGTCCAAGTCCAACTTAAAAAATGGTCGGACCGTGGTCCGATGCTTTACCGAGTCCGGTCCGTCGGAACAAACATACCCTTCTGTTTTTATAACGAACCGAGTCCGGACTATAAAATTTTTGTCCGATCTGGACCGAGCCGGATATAAATCCGTCCGAATAGAATTTTGATTCGAGCATGAACATATGGTTGTCCGATCTCGTTCGGTGAGAATTACAGCACTATCCTTATGGACTAGGAAGGCACAATTTTTAATAATCGTTTACATTAAAAGTGCGGTTTAATCTGATCGCTTTAATGGGCTTGTAAGTGTATCTCTAACTATAGTGGGCTTGTTCCCTTAGTATGATGTCCTTCAATTTTCTTCCTGGTTGGATTCTCCTATACACCTTGATCCAACCCATTGCCATAATTTGGTAAATTAAGCAAGATAGCTTTCTTCCTGCAATTCAACATCCATGAAAAATGACGAAATAGTGAGACTTAGAAGTACTTTTGTTTGAAGGGAAAAATGGAGAATACCGGCACCATATTTTATTAATAAGATTTTAACAAACAACCCCAGAGTCCGGGTCGGTCCTGAGTTCTTGGGGTCCGAGGTGAAAGGCCGAAATAATTATTTTTGGAACCCCTAATTACAATATTTTTTTACGCGCAAAATACGTGCCTATATTTACAAGATAATAGAAATTTGGAGACTCCTAAAATTGCAAAAGAATTGGGGGCTTGAGGCGATCGCCTCACCTACCTCAAGGTGGGGACCGATCCTGTCCAGAGTACTGAGAGAAACTACAAAGTAGGAAATAAAATATAAACCTCCAATAACTCTCTGGAGGGTGGAACAAATTCAAAAATAATATATCAAAACAAGTACGAAAGCAAAACAAATACACAAATAGCGGTCCTTCCAACAAAACTCTAGAAGGTGAGTGTCAAGATGATGTCTCTCCGCTCAGTCAAGGGTATGTCCAAACTCCACATCCATATCATTGTACTCGTCGACCTGGAAGACTTTGGCGATCCTCCCTCTCGACCATGTAGCATCTGATGCAGCCCAAAGGAGATCAAATGCATGATATGAGTTAGAATACTAAAAGTACTATTACTAGTCGTATGGAAGTAAAAGTTATTTATGTCAGGCCATAAAATTCAGATCATAACAGCGATAACGATGTACCGTGCCTTCTTCATTTCGTGCCGAATGGTGGCAAATTGGGACTTAGTAGTACATATTAATATCTGGATTCTAGTTGTTATATTGGTAAAGATAATTACAAGAATTCTACATATTTTGAACAATGTTTTCAGTTAAGAACATAGTGTTTTTTTTCTACCCATGGAATTCTTCTGAACTCCAATCAAGCCTAGTCTATATACTTTCTCGGAACCAAATTTATATCAAGCCCTAACTCAACCCTGGATCCATATCAACGTACCAGACCTCCTTTTACACCAAAAATCTCCAAAATATCAATTGCAAAACTTATTAGATTTCACTCGCTAGCTAGCTAGGAGGGCTAAGCATGAATGATATATTAGTCAAGTTAGCTAATCGTACCTAGATGTTGAAGCATATGTTGTACTATGTTGCTAGGTCTTAATCCTGAAATAATCCTACCAACCTATATTAATAATTAAGGAATGACTCTTACCTTCCCTCCAATTATTCTCACATCGATACTACTCCACGTACGGTGTGTTTCCATGATCTCATAAATATAACAGTTAGATTCAAATTTAGTTTCTAAAACACATTATAGAATCTTCGGGAAATCCTACTATGAACCTCTTCTTAAACCAATACGAACATAGTATGATCGTAATAGGAAAGTAGCCAACATATATATATCATGGAAATACTGGACATAATGCCAGTTAAAGAGAGTTGTGATGGAATAAGCAAGTCCAAGAAGCAACTAGAGCAAAAAGAAAAGAAAACTAAATTCAAGGTACGGAATATATCACGCAAGTTCAATGAAAGAGTTATATCAAACTTCTAGAGGAGGTGAGATAAGAGCATCCACTATGGTCGCTCCTAAAATATAAGAATTTGGCAATTGTCAATAGCAATAGAAAAGTTTCGCTGTCATCGTTTGGAGCTAAATTTGGCTTTAAAAATAATAAAATAATCAGATAGAAGAACATCCTCTGTCTCGCAACTTTTTAGTTTTTTTTATTATTATAAATATGTGGGACGGAAGATATATCATATTCTGTTTGGATGAAATTTTTCTTTTTTAAATTAATAAAATTGCAGACCGAAGAACATCCTCTATCTCACAACTTTTTAGTTTTTACTCAGGCGGAAGATGATCCTCCGTCGAAGCAAAAAAAAAATTAAAAAATTGGCCTGAGACGGAAGAAGATCTTCCGTCCGAACCACAAAAAAAAAAAAAAAAAAAAAAAAAAAAAAAAACCCATTGAGCCCACACGGAATAAGTCATTCCGTCACAGGGCCATTTTTTTAACTTCCCGCTGAGCTTTTTCTTTTTTGCTTTTTTTAAATTTTTTTAAAAATTAAAATGGCATTTCTATAATTACTTGATGAAACTCGTAAATATTTTGATGGCAATATTGTAAATATTTGGACTCAAAAAGTTGGGACGGAAGGTCATCTTTCGTTCCAGGGTTTTTATTTTTTTAAATTATTTTTAAATTTATTTAAATGACATTTTCAAAAGATTTTTTAAAAAAGGTAAACGAAAAAATAATAAAATTAAGTGTCTTCTTCCGTTTCACTTCTTTTATTACTATTTTAATAATAAAAAAAGTGATATTCCGCCTCATTTTTTTTAATAAGAAAAAAGACGGAAGATCATCTTCCGTCTCTCAACTTTTCTGAATTAAATATTGGGCGAGAGGGAAGATGATCTTTGGTCCGTCCTCTTTTAATATTAAAAATTTTTGCCTTCTATATTTAACAATTGTCATTTTTTGCTGCCATACATAGCAATGAATTGTTAATTAGGTTTCTAAAAACTAAATTTTTAGCAAACGATAATGGGTGAATTTTTCTTTAAAATGGATAAAATAAGTAAATAGCAAGCGATTGTGGATACTTTAACAAGGCTAAAAAACTTATGCATGGTAATTCGTACAACAATATTATGGAAAGTAAAATAAATATGTACTTGACACACGACGCTACCTATTTAAATATTTTATTTTTAAATTTTCAATAGTGCTGGTGTGTATCTTGTTACATCCTTGCCAGAACCCATACTTGCTTTTCAATTTTAATTGCCTTCCTTAAAAAAATAAAAAATAAAATAAAAATAAAGAAATTATTGCCATCAAGGACGATGAAAGTAATAAGATTACCACAGACGAAAAAAATAAAAACCTATTGTAATGAATTACTTGAAAATAATCATGCATTGCATTACTTGAAAATTTTAATTCCTCAAAAAAAATATAAAAAAATAAAAGGGTAAGCTATAAGTAATCACTTAACAAAATTAGTCTCAATAATGTAATGAATTCTCCATGATACAATTATGTTAGTAAAATTCCTGATATATCTATCCATGATCAAACTCACTACTGTCCTGTCCCTTGTTCAGCAGCTGCAGTGCAGAATCACCAACCAAATATGCATGCCTAGCTAGCTATCTAGGTTTTTCGATCGAGGTGCTCTCTGTGATCGAACCTTACCACAAATTCTAAACTCGATCGCATCGACAAGCTTCCACCTAACCTCCAACCACAGCCTCTCAACCGCCTTCTCTTGACTCCCTCCAATCGCCTCGTGAATGCACGAAATCAACGGACCAGCAAAGTGGGCAAGATCGAAACTCGCCTTACAAACCATCGGGTTGTCGCCGTTCAAAGTCGAAGTAACGTTAACTACATTGTCTTCGTCTCCTTCGGTGAGTTCGACAACAACGACAGGCCCCGGGGAGCCAGAGAAGGAGTATAGGAGAGGGGGGGTGATCAAGTGTGTGTTTGAGAGAAGAATGAAGCCGGAGTCGGAGAAGACGGCATGGACGGCTAAGATTAAGCGAACAAAGTTGCCCTTGGATTTGGCCTTTTGGGAGGAGAAGAGGGAGTTGAGGGAGTGGAGGATGTGAGGGAAAGGTGGGATTTTTATGGGCATTGTGGGGTACGTAGTTAGTTTAGTTTAGCTTAGTTGTGGGGGGAGGGAAATATGATAAATTAGGGTTAGGGTTTTGTGAGGTTTATATAGGAAGATGAAGATGGTTTTTAGTTATGTTAGGGTTTAGGAATATTCAATGCGGTTATTTATGAGCAAATCAGTTTTTTTTATTTATTTTTTAATCGTTTATTTTCTAAATTAGATATCCAAAAACATGGAAGGAACTTCGCGAATCAATTTACACAAATTTTGAGTTAGAAAATCAGTTTTTTATTTAATCGTTTTTTTCTAAAATAGATATCCAAAAACATGGAAGGAACTTCGCTAATGAAATTTTGAGTTAGAGTTTTATCCCTTTTTTAAAAAAAAACTAAGGCCCAAATCTTAGCGAAATATCAGCCCAACGAATATTCAAAACACCGGGCATAAATTTGCCTGGCTTGGCCCATTTCAAGTTGGGTATGGCCCAATTCAATTGTATCCATAACACGGCCCAATTGTTGGGTCTTTTCTTTTCAAGTTACTTATTCCTCACTAATCTCCAGATTAGGGTTTTAAACGTACTTAGCAAAATTAATGGAGGTGAGTTTCACTATTTTTGTTTCTTGGACTGCAATTCCTCAAACAAGTTTGAATTTTACTTGTACAACTTTTATGCAGCACCCTCCAGATTTGGCCTGATTGTACATGGGCCCCTACTTTAGCAAGCCATCAAATCAAAATCCCAGGTGTTTTTGCTGGAAAAGATAGCTTCAATAGATTTTGAGATGATTGATTCCAAATTCAAAATTTTGGATTCATGCCATTGGAATTGTTTGGGGTTTTAGCACATTATTGTCATATTATGTACAAAGGTTGATGATGAAAGTTGGGAGGCCTGTGTTTGCCTCATCCTTCACTCCTCTCATGATACAACATGGATTGTTCATCCTTGCTAAAACATCTCTATTTGATAAGGAGACTGCTTTTATGCCCCCCGTAACAACATTAAGCGCATCTTTATACTACCATTGATTAACTCTTTATACTACCATGAAAAGAAAATGTTGGAGTGATAGTTTATTTGAAGCATCTATTTGTACAATCAGGTGCCACTTCATATATCGTATGTGCGCGCAACTAATTTTTGTTGTTGTTGTTGCAGTGTTCTTAGGGGGATGTTGCTTGTTGCAGCTTAGTGATCTAGCGGAAATACAAGGAAAACAAAGAGGACATGGAGGAGAAACCCATAGTTTTTCATTGGCGGTTGATTATTTATTTATTTATTAGGGGTTGATGTTGAGGTGCCAGGTGATGGTGCAAAACATACCTCATATAACATCTATATGGGTTCATTTTCACCCAAAGGCATCTGCTACTTTTTGATAAGTTATTCCTTATTAGTTGTAGTGACTTTTTATAACGAACAAGAATTTTATGGAAAGACTTTGATTTGATGTTTATGAACTTTACATCTCGTTTTCTTTCAACCTCCAAATCCTCACTTCATATGTAATTCTATTTATGTATTTTCTGAGCATCTGGAACAAGCACCTGGAACAGTACTTATTATGTATTTTTTTTTTGAATTGATACTAACGATGCAATCTATAGTTATGCTGCTTAACTTATGAACCATGCATGGAGAAATCATTTCTCATTCAAGAGATCTGTACATTGATTTTGAGACAGCAAAGCGAACAACACACATGTTAAAAACATGCCTTCTACGTTATCTCTAATCTCTGATCTCTAATATTATAATGGGAGAAGACCTTAGTGTCATTTGTGAATCTATCAAGGCGTGCATTATACTGATAGGCGTGCATTACACGTACATAACTAATATGAAAGAGGTCTCAGGTTCGAGTCCTCAATACGTCAGATTTTTTTACTTTAAATTTTTTAATATATTAAATGTGCATCACACATGTAAATTACTATCTATCTATCTATAATGTCTCCAACAACGGTCTAGGTTATAGCAAAAAATTTAAAATTTTTGGGGTACTCTCTGACTTGGCCAAATTAAAAAGAGCAACAAGTCAGAGAGAAACACCCCTTTTTTTTATAGCTTAGGTCGTTGTCTCCAATAACGGCCTAGGTAATAGCCAAAAATTTGAAGTTTTTCGGGTGCTCTTTGACTTGGCCAAGTTAAGAAGAGCAATAAGTCAGAGAGCAACCAATTTTTTTTTTAAAGTTTAAGTCGTTGTCTCCAATAACGGCCTAAGTTATAAATTATTTTTTGGATATTTTGGTTTGCTCTCTGACTTGCCCTAGCTAAAAGGAGCAACAAGTCAGAGACCAACCTTTTTTTTTTTACAAAGCCTAGATCGTTGTCTCCAACAGCGGCCTAAGTTATATGAAATTTTGTTATGCTTTTTACAACTTTCTCTCCGCTCTTTACAAACAGTGTCTCTGGAACTCTATACGAAAGACATTCATATGCTTGTATATCGTTTATATATTTTATTAATTTCCATTTTTATCCACCTAATTAACCAATATAAAATCATAAGGGTTAAATGTTTAAAAAAAATACCAGAAAATAAAAGATGATCTTTTCATTTGTAAAAATCAATTTTGTAAATATATATTCTTACCCCTAATATGTAAATTCTTCTGCAATGCGTACACCTATCCGGTTACTGGTGAATGTAGGGTTTCAACCCAAGTAGTAACTTCTAGGTTGTTTAAGGATAGGGTTAGGGTAAGGCTAGGTTTAGGGTTATGTTTTTTATGCTTTTTTACAACTGTCTCTCCACTCTTTACGAACATTGTCACTTGAACTCTACAAAGTAGACATTCATATGCTTGTACATCGTTTATATTTTTTATTAATTTCCATTTTTAGCCACCTAACTAACCAATATAAAATCGTTAAGGTTAAATGTTAAAAAAAATTCAGAAAATAAAATATGATCTTTTCATTCGTAAAAATCAATTTTTTAAATATTTTTTTATCCATAATATGTAATTTCTTTTGGAGTGCGTATACCTATCCAGTTTAGCACCTAACCCCTAAACATATCCCCCAAAGTGGTAAAAATATATCAGCTAAGGTAAGTGTAAGGTTAGGGTTAGTGTTAATAGGGGTTAGGGTAGGGTTAGGGTAAGCTAGGGTTAGGGTAAGGTTAAGGGTTAGTGTAGGGTTATGGGTTACGGTTAGGGTTAGTGGTTATAAAACCCTTCCAATTTTCAAACTCATCTGAATATTCCAAAAACGGCCTATTAACCCTAACCCTACTCATAGGGTTAGGGATGAGTGTATGGTTATGAATAGGGTTATGGTAGGTTCACAAGAATTTTTCTCCTTCAATATACTCTTTGTAGAAAAATTTTAATGTATATAGATCATATGTTTACTAATGAAATTCAAACATTCTAAATTATGTAAGAATCAAACTTATAGTAAGAGGTTGTTTTGGGTTTTCATTAATTAGGTTAATATTTACAGTAACTCTACCATAACCCTAATCATAACCCTACACTATTTAAAAAAAAGTGTCCTTTTTAGGATAAAACCATAAATACATGTCATTTTTTCCAAGTTGGATCTGATGATTCTCTGCTCTAAAGCGCATTAAATCGTTTTCTTTATTGGGTTCTACATGTGGTGCCCACTTTGTAGAGTGAAATATAATAGTAGGCAAGTTGTCACGCCCCGCTTCCCAAAAGAATACGGAATACGGATACGCAACAAAAGCCCAGCGAATAATTTTTATCATCCATAAACTATTCAAGAAATCTTTATAACATTCTCAAGAATTATCAGAGTCGGAAGCAAAAGAATCAACCACATGCACATAATGAGCCAAAATACTAACAAGAATACTTGAAACCAATATATAAATCTCAAATAGTCATGATCTGAATGAAACAAATATATTGGGTCACATTGCCCAAATACAAGAATAAATCAAAGTCTCAAAATACAATATTGTTCAAGCAAGCTACAAGAATAATAATAATAAAATACAGTACTAATACTTCATGTCTCTGATACCATCTGGAATCTGTTCTCCAAAATCTGCAATTCAATGAATACAGAAAAGAGAAAAAGAGAAAAATAAGTATCCATCAATTGCACGTTACGGGCCACCAAGCACATAGGAAAACTAACTAGCAACATGGTATAAGTGTGATGTCAACATAAAAGACTAGCATGGCAAAGTGAACAAGTGTGAATGGCATGAATCAAGTGTCAAGTAATCAAGTATCATGTAAACATACATCAAGAGTCAAGTATTATGTAATCATGTATCAAGTGTTAAGTTTCAAGTCTCATGTATCATGTAGTCAAGTATCAAGCAGGCATGTATCATGTTCAAGTATCAAGTTCGAGTATCATGTATCAAGTCTTGTAGTGATTACTATCTAGGTAGCACTTCATGCATCTCACACGACATGGTTGCTACAGCAAACAGTTTCACTTTAGATTTCATAGTGGACCATAGAGGGAAGTATACTCGGGGAAAAGTCAAGTAATCGAGCTCCAAGCTCCAAGTATCATGTAACATGTAATCACGTGTCAAGTGTGCAAGTGGCAAGTATCGTGTCTTGCGTGCAAGTATCAAGTAATCACGTGTCAAGTATCATGTCTCAAGTAATTACGTAGGATCAGTGGATCCCCTTCTGAGTACACATTTCTGAATTATCCACTATTAGATCTGTCCCTTAAACCCCGGTTTGGTTATTTATTATTAATGTCAAACAAGCATGTATATGTACAAAATATATCAAGAATAACATGGCATGATCATGTGACAAGTGCAAGTTTCAAGATAAACATGTACAAGTGCAAGATGGTTCATAAAAGAATAAAATAGACAAATCTCAAGTTCAGGATAGCAAGACCATACTGTAGTAAAACAGTGATTTCCAGTGTTACAAACAAGCAAATCTGGATCCGTCGAAGGATCTGAAAATAGACTTCCACACGAATCCAGCAAATATAAATAAGTCATATATTAATTCACAAAAACATAACTCAAAACTGGTTTGAATATAGAAAATAGGTTCAGCCAGAAATCAGGAAAACGAATTCAAGAACAAGAAAACAGCATGAAAACACATTAAATAAATCCACAAAAAATTTGGGGTATTTCCCTATATGTCCAGTATCTAATATAAAGTTTCAGATTTTTCCAGTAAAAGTTGATCAGTCATCAAAATAAGAAAGCATCAAGAAAACATAGTTTAGCAAATCTAGAAATCCCAACACTGCTGTACGAAAACTATGATATCTCGCAACCAGTGAAACGAAATCCAATTCCGCCAAAGGGATATGAAAATAGATAAAATATACTAACTTCCATATTTCACAAACATTTTCTATACAGTAAAAGGAATCATAGTGAAAATAAGATTCTTTACAGAAAAGCGAGTAAAATACAGCAAGTATAGAATTCATAAACGAGCATGAAACAACATATAAAACTCATCAATAAAATTCACCAAAATTTAGGTAATCCCTAAATAGATAAAGAAACACTGGCCAAAGTCTTGGATCAAAATAATATATGTAGCATAGTTCTTTAAAATGGTTTGTCATCAAAATTACCGAAAAACAGAATCTGGAAAAGATCGACACCTCTGTAGTAAAACAGTCATAACCCAGTCATACGAAATCAAAATCAAGCAAGGTCAGAGGGGTTTGAAAATAGAAGAAATTATCTAAAACTCATGTTTTATACCGAAATTAAGATACTGAATTTAACACAGTCCCAAACGAAACAGAACAGCTACAAAATACAGATTTTGCCCTTAAAAACAAAATCAACATAGATTCAAGAAAATTGATCCAAACATATCCAAACATGAAATCGAGTCTACCAAGTGTCTAAACATCATAATTTAGGGTATCTAGCATGTCCACACCGATTATTTTACATGGGTCTCAACCAAAACACGAATTCTCACAAGAAGTCTCACATACATAATCAAAATCAAGAACGGGTAAAACCTAAGTTAATTCATGTCCATATTGTGTCGTGAGTCATCTATGGTCAAGTTTTCACAATGGAGACAAAACCCATCAAGCAAAACACAAATAAGAGTCGTCTCTAGACCCCACTACACTATAGGTAGTATTTTTGACTTGTATCAAATAAATGAATTGGAGTACAAGTTACTTGCCTTAACCGAAGATGAAGAACGATGCAAATTAAGAGTAGAAGAGAAACCCACGAACGAAAATCCACGAATCAACGAATCCAAGCAACTAGAGCGAAAATCTCCCCACGAACAAAAATTTCAAAAGCGAGATGATAAAAGTGGCTTGCGGCCACGATGGAACAGCACGAAAAGGAGTCGAGGGATTGAGTGGTGGTGTGAGGTTGTCGGGATGGCCAAGAGGGGGATCGGGAGTAGGTGAAGAGGGCTCGGGTGTGGGTGATGTCGGGATGAGATGATGGCCGGGAGAGGGGATGGGGTGTGCACGGCTTGGAGGTAGGGTCGGCCTGGGGGTCGGGGGTTGTGTGTGGGTGTGCAGCCGCAAACAAGGAGAGGGAGAGAGAGAGGGGTAGGCCGGGATGGGTAGAAGTTAGGGTTAGGGTTTAGTGGAGAGAGGTATATAAATATAGGGTGTAGATGTGGGTTAATGGGTTAATGGGTATTAGGAGTAATAGTAGGTTTACCAAATGGGTTATGGATTTTGGGTCAATCAAATAGGAATACAAATAGGATTGGGAATTTTAAATTGACTTTGGTAAAATCTTATTAGGGATCAAATAATAGGGTTGGAAAAAAAAATAGGACAACCAAATCACCACCACAAACACCCAAGAAAAATAAAAAAATAAAAATAAAGGGAACGAGACCAAAATGAAAGAAAGAACGAAATAATGAAGAACGAAATAAAAGAGACAACCAATCACACACGACGAGCTCAAAATGAAATAAAAGAAATATGTATTGAAAACAACTCCAATATACGGTCCAAAAAATACAAGAGAGAAAATACACCAAAACAAAAATACAACAATACACAAAAATGAAAAACAGGGGTTACACAAGTTATGGATTTGTCCTTTTCCCCAAGTTGGATCTGATAACTCTCCGCTCTAAAATGCACTGAATATTTTTCCTTATTGGGTTCTACATGTGGTGATCTACATGTGTGCCCACTTTGTAGAGTGAAATATAATAGTAGGTAAGTTATGGACTTGTCCTTTTCAGTAGTTGGATCTGATGACTCTCCGCTCAAAAGCGCACTGAATCTTTTCCCTTATTGGGTTCTACATGTGGGGATCTACATGTGGTGCCCACTTTGTAGAGTGAAATATAATAGTAGGCAAGTTATGGACTTGTCCTTTTTTCCAAGTTGGATCTGATGACTCTCCGCTCTAAAATGCACTGAATATTTTTCCTTATTGGGTTCTACATGTGGTGCCTACTTTATAGAGTGAAATATAATAGTAGGCAAGTTATGGACTTATCCTTTTTTCCATGTTGGACCTGATGACTCTCCGCTCTATAATGCACTGAATATTTTCCCTTATTGGGTTCTACATGTGGGGATCTACATGTGGTGCCCACTTTGTAGAGTGAAATATAAGAGTAGGCCGGTTATGGAATCCATGAGTTAATAAAACTCCATTCCATTCTCATTCACATGATCCTTGTAATAATGCTCTTTGTACTTGTCACAGATTTTGCATCCTAAAACCACAAAAGGAAAGCAAATAAAAGAAAGAGTGAACAAACTTTTAAAATTATTGAAAAATAGAAGAAGGTTTGAGTCCTCAATACGTCAGATTTTTTTACTTTAAATTTATTAATATATTAAATGTGCATCACACATGTAAATGACTATCTATCTATCTATGATATAATGTATAATCTAACTATATCAATCTATATTATAATGGAAGAGTTTGAGTTGTAAATCTACCTACTTATGTGCAACTTCAACTCTCACATTATAGTCTTCATATTTACCTTTAAAAATATATAATTCTATTTATTAAGACATACATCCCTCGTGTAAATCAAATTTTTTATTTTTATTTTAAAAAAAATTAATGCGTCGTGTATATTACTAGTTACATTTTAATTTGAGAACATGCATGGGGTGTTGTCTGTATATAAGTTGTAGAGGTAAAAATATGACTTTGTATCATCAGCCTATTATTGCTACATTTGCATCAAGATTCATAAAAAGGAAAAGTGAAAAAAAATACTATTTCATACAAAAAGGATTATTAACCAAAAATATTTTTCAATGAGTTTGTAATACATGGATACAGAGTACTATACTGGCATTCCTGACTTGAAACATAAGTTCTGTGAATGCATCGTATTAAGTTTGAATAACTCTCTGGTATATTAACAACTGCAACCGCAACCGCATAAATCTAATTTAGTCAATATTTCCTCATCGTCTTTCAAAAACCAGAGTCAAATTTAACATTTCTAAAATTTTAATATAAGAAAAGAGAATTTTGTTCTATTTTAGGGTCTTCTCTAGTGTCCAGCATCCAACCAACAGTGTCCATTACCTGAGAAAAATTGAAATTAGAAGAGAAACTGAATCTAATGCTGTGAAAACAGTATATGCAGACATTTAGCCTAAACATGAAATGGAAGTATGGAACGGTATGTAACTGGAATTTATTAGTTGCTTGAATATATCATAAGAAGATCCAAGCCAATCACACTAAAATAAATCTCCTACTTTCACCTAAAAGACTACGTTGTTGTCCTGGTTATAAAAAAAAATACTCACTAAAATGTATTTATATTTATATATCTCTTAAGCTAATAGGCCTATCCGATCTCTTCTTTGTGTATTTTGAAATAGATAAAGGAGAGCAAAAGTAGGAACTGACACGTGCAACGTGCAGCCCACACCAATTGCCAGAATTAATTTAAAAACACCCAAAAAAATCTTTCCTTTGCCCAATTGCCTACAGACATGCATGACTGCTTTACCTCATGGTGTTTTGGCACACGGGCGCACAGTCGCACTTGGCACCTTCTTACTGTCGCTATTTGCCGGAGCATTTGGATAGCTAGGAATGATTGTGTATTTTCTGCTATCTCCTACAACTCAACGGATCATTTCTAATGCTATTTTCTGGTTTCGATCATGGATAGATAGGATCGGCAGCGACAAGAAGAAGAAGGCTATGGAGAAAGAAATGGAAGAAGCCAACGTGCAGGACATACTACTTCATGAGGCCCTTGTCCGCATTGGCCAGACTGAGAGCGAGGAGGGGAGCTGCTCATGGTAGCTTCATCAGCAGGAAGACTTTCTTACCGTGTTTTGCTTCATATGTACTCTGCATGGGTTGTTTTTTTGGGGCCTTAGCATGACAGCAGCCCGAGTACTCTTTCTTTTTCTTGTTTTGGATGTTATAGCACCATGATCAAGGGTTCAGGTTAGCATACTAAACTAGCTTGATCTGTTTTGTATTTAAAACTTATACTTAGTTTTTAATATATATTTTTGCGAGGTAGGGACTTATCCTACCTTTTTCCTGTCAATATATATATATATATATATATATATATATATATATATATATATATATATATATATATATATATATATATATATATATATATATATATATATCTTTCCTCTTTCACATTTCCCCAAAACCCACAAACTCTAACTCTCCCTACCCCAAAACCCACTCACATCTCCTCACCCATCCGTCCCTACCGCCACCGGCCGTCCACCCCGCCCCGATCCCGCCCATCTCTACCCTCCATCGTCGTCATCCATCGTCAATCTCGCCCCGACCCCGCCGTCTCTACCCTCCATCGTAAGTTTCCCTTTTACCGAGGTGTTGAGATTGGACAAGATGCACACAAGGGGTGAAGACTGAAGAGAGATTATGCTTGGTTTTCAGGAGCTGGTCGGCAAAATTAATGGAGGTTTAGGGTTTGGGGGTTAAAGACAAAGGAAGAGCTACCTTGGATCCACATCCTTTGTAGGAGGCTGCTGGGATAAAGTAATCTAAGCTATTTTGGTTCTTTAATCTTTGTTCCATTTATTTTTTCAACGAGTTTATTACCATGAGTATGAGCACATCTAATGCACATGTAAAAGGGCGATTGTGTTCATCTATGAAAATGGCTGATGTGAATATTACATATACTGTTTGGGTTTAACTGACATAGATAAGATAGGAGACATATTTAGAAGAAGTTTGGGTTATAATAGGAAAGACAAAGTAGATACTGAATGATAACTCAATTTTTTTAACCGGTCAACAGAAAAATCAAATGCAAAGAATTGCATATTTGAAAAGTTATTGCAAAGCATGGCATGAGAATGAGATAAGATTCACAAATACAAGCAAAATATTGTAAGTTCGATACTGCCTCAGCATGACATTGTTACAACTGAAGCTAGGGGCTTGATATTGTCACAATTCTCAAGCTAGGTATTCGATTGACATGCTTCTCTTTGATATTAATTTCAGAGAAAACTGCTGCATATTATATTATATTATATCTTAAGCTAATAGAACTATCCCCTCCCTCCTTTCTCTATTTTGAAATAGAGAAAGGAGAGCAAAGGTAGGAGTTTAAACTTATCTTACCACGTGCAGACCACACCTTTAACTTAATAAAACAAAAATAAAATATACAAAACAAAACAAAAAAAAACTAGCCTAAAACTCACCCGTCGTCGTTCGCTGTTTGCAAATCCACCCCAATCCAAACTGTCGCCGTTCGTCGTCCACCAGTCCACTCAAATACAAGTCGTCCCCGTTTTCCTATCCTGGCCGTCGTCCCTGGCCTAAAACTCAATCGTAATCGTTCACCGTTCGCCAGTCCGTCCAAATTCAAGCAGCAGTCGTACGCCATACACCAAATCCTCGCCGAGATTAAGGTATTCAGGAAGTTGTAAGATCCTCTCTTATTTAGGATTATATATTTATTATTTTTTAGAATATTGAGAATATGAGATTAAGGTATTGATCAAGTTGTAACATTCTCTCTTATTTTGGATTGTATATATAATATAATTATTTGCTAAAAAGATTAATATATTTGATGAATCTAAGAGTAAAGTCTAAAAACCTTTGATTTATTATGTGCGGCTTCGTCTTTCCATGTTAAATTCTTCAATCTTACTATATGCCCTCATCCTGTTTGATAAAATGCATGAATGAACTGAAATATTTTAGTTGTAGAAGCCTGCTGTGTGGTGGGAGCATATGGAACTCAAGTGGATGTGTTTTAATTTTGAATTTGATTAGGGATTTATACACCAATCTTCGAAATATAGGATTCAGTAAGATGCTTATAGATGTAGGGATGTTCAAATTTGGGTTCGGGATTATCTTGATTACAATTATTTTCTCATCTGTGGTGCACACGAGGTGTTTGTGAAAATACTCAAAAGACCTTTATAATTAGTTGGCATTATTTTGATTTAGTCATTCAAATTACTTTCTTTTAGGTGTTGTCTTGCCGACGGATTTTGGATGACTGACGAATGTGAATATAGAATGTAAAAGTCTACTACTTAGCAATTACGTTTTTCGTGTTCGATGGTTTCCTCTGTAGTGGTTTCTCAATGCTGATGAACTTTGTCCTATACTATATTTTTTTATCCATGCTCCAATTTTATAGCGAGTATCTATTGCCATTATGTAGGCATGCAGAAAGGGGTTGCCTCATCATGTGCATTGTATTAAAAAGATTGATGTAAGTCTCTTAAGCTCAAAACAATACATATGTTTTGAGCTTTTTCTGAACAACATTAGGACCTTACCAAAGATATTAAGGGTGTTTCTGAAAAGGACACATATATCTTGATTAAAGTTGCTTTCTTTTGCTACAATCTCAGTGATTTTTCTACTCAACATTGATCTATAGTATAATTAGTATATTGGATTCTTACTTGATAAACTTTGGAGACATATATAATCGTCCGATCAAATATTGTTAAAATTAATTATTTTTTAAAATTATGCATACTATGATAGATATTATACTATTAGGAGAGAGAGTTATTCTTCTATTAAAATAGAGCAAGGAGAGAAAAAGTAGAAAACTAGCACGTGCTAACACATGAGAAAAAAAAGAAGAAAAAAACATATACTAACACATGCAGTCAATTTACAAAATAAAATAAAACAAAATTATAATAAAAACAACCACTCACCTTCTGATGTTGATTATGTTCATTTGAGAGGGAATGTGTAACACCCCGTATTTTTATTTTAATTAAAAATACATTTTTTTTCCAATTTTGCACGTATGATGCATGTGTTAATTTTTCCATCCCTAATTTCTTACTCTCATTTACTATTTTAGCATGCATAATCTTTATTTAGCCTTTTATTAAACCCATGGATCTAAAGTTAGATTCTAGCCCATTAGATTAATTAAAAGGAAGGCCCACCAGACTAATTAATTAATTAATTAATTAAAAAGAGAGCCCATGAGATAAACCCATTAATAAAATTCTATTTTAAGTTGTGCATGGACTCACACATGACATGTAACAACTTTTAAAACACATTTTAGAACTATAGGAATTTTATTAAATATAGTGTATGTGTGTGCACTAGTGCACAACACATGCACGTGCTTCCAAAGGGATGGGAGGCCGGTTTTGAACATGAAGAGATGGGAGTTGAGTTTTTGAAGAGGTGGAGTAGTGAAGGGTTGGGAGTTATGGGAGTTAGGGTAATGAAGAGATGGAAAATTAAGTTGAGTAATTTATTATGTGGAGAAATTTGCACTTTAAATCCTCACCTTGTCCTATAAATACACCCAAATTTCCTTCTCATTTCACACCTAGACTAAACAAAAAATAAAGAGAGGAAAAGAAAGAGAGAAAGAGAGTACCTTTGTGCATTGGAAAGCTCTTGCAAGGAGGAGAAGGACAAGGAGGTTCTAGTTGGAGCTAGGAGCTAGGAGTCCCATCATTCTTGGTTATCCATTCTTCATAAGAGGTGGGTGATCTCTTTCTTTCTAAATGTAGAGAATGCATGCTAAAATGTATAAAAAGAGTAGTATAGATTGAACATGATGTAATGTATGTAGACATAATCCATGCTAATGTAGTATGCCATGAATGAAAGTAATCTTGTTGTGATTAAGTAAATAATTGCCACCATGATAATTAGAAAGAAGAATATTAACAAAAGAATTAATGCTATGAACCATACTAATATGTTTGTAAATTTGTACATGTCGAGTGTATAATTTGTATGGAAATTTGTAGAAGTAATGTTATATTCAATATATGCCTTGATGCCATGATGATTTGAAAGAAGAAAGAAAGAAAAACAAATTTAATTATTGCTACGAAATGTGTTAACTTATACATATTGTCATGTTATGTCAAGATTACAAATTTTTGCATAAAAGAGTTTTTGAGATCCTCCTGAACAATCCATGGTTGGTTCTTATTACAAAATTATAATTAGTGCATAAACTGGTTTTAGGGAATACAATTCTCAATTCAAGTTTTGAGGAAAATGCAAACTGATATGTAAATGGAAAGAAAAACTATTTGAAAATAGAGATATATATTTTAAAATAAATTTAAAATTTGTTGGCTATTGTTTTCAAATTTATCTCAGTCAAAGAAAAGTTTAACTCAGTATTCTAAAAGATTGGATTATTTTGAATAAACGAGTTTTGCGAAAAAGAACCAATTTCAGAACATTATGAACAAAATTACCATGGCGTGATTCCTAATCAATAATCACACTTGGACTTACTGGTTTGCCAGTGCACCACAGAGCACTACTGTACTTATAAGAGATATTGGGTTTGAAACTTTGATGGTCACATTTTATTTTTGTTTCACTTAATTAATTCCGAACCCGTACTTTGAGTATAAGAGGATTCTGTTGCGATTTATGACACAAAGTCCAAATGGACTAAGTGGCTAGTGTGATAGGCTTTGGGCGTTGGCTGTAGGTCTCGGTCGGTCTTGGGTTCAAAACCCGAAGCCATCTTTTTGAATTTTTTTTGTTTTAATACATTTTTGGGATTTATAATGTGAATAAAGTTGAGAATAAAATTCTATTATTCTTATAAAATCACATACAGATTATTAGAGATAGTTTTAAAATCATTCTTGTATATTTTTGAGAAAGTAAAAAGGGGAATTGATAGTAAATGAGTTTTTGATTCCAAAATTATTATTTGAGTAAATGACCCTTATTTTTGAAAAGAAGAGAAAAATATGTGACAAGTTATGAAATTCTCTTGGTGTAAGCAAACACTTATGTTAAGTAAGAAATACTTGATGTGGATTGAGATATGACTTGCTTAAATTGCTAATGAAATCTGTGGTGATGAATCTATTGTTCATGAAAGGAATTGTTGTTCTATTTTGAAGAGTAAGTGAATCATGAATAAGTGCTAAAAAAAGACATTGATCTATTTATGAATAAGTTGAAGATTTGAACATATTGAGTTTAATACATGAAGGGTATGAGTACCCATGGATTCTTGTACATGAAAAATTGTGATTTAGAGTTAGTAAGACCTTGGATACTGGCACTATTGCATTAAAAGACTTGAGATATATTTTTGAGATATGACCATGCAGCTATCTCGTATTTTGTGATTAAGTCCGATAGGGGGTAAAACTAACTCTAGGTATGAAAATTTATTCATGTCTTGAACTTAAGAACTAGGCACTTAAGAGAAGATATAGTAAAACCTAGGCAAACGTAAGTGGGGCACTCTATATAGTCGGACGGTGGATTTGCTGTAGTGGTTCGCCGAGACTATAGACCCAGTCGGGCGGTGTACTCCGAGACTATGGTTGCCTCATGGGAGACGAGCTTTTATTTTAAATCCGAGACTATGCGTAGTCGGACGGATAGTTTGCCGTACTCCAATGTATATACGTATACCGGGGTTAGAGGGGCACTTGCGGGAGGTTCGCACGACGAGGAGTCTGTATAACAGTCGGGTAGTGGATTTTCTGCGGAGGTTCTCCGGGACTGGGATCCATACTCATGGAACATCTCAACTTTGTTTTATTGCTGGATAGTTTGTCATGGCGATGGATCGAACCCGTTACGGTGAAGTACGTAGGTGCTTGCCCTCGGACCTATGTAGTATGGGATGCATAGAATCCGAACAAGTATGCATTAGTGTCATCTTAGTATAAAGTATCTGCATTAGGCATTAAGGCATTTCATACACTTACATGTTTAGTGTAGTCACATTTAACACTTTATTTTACATTCAAGTTTGTGGTTTGTTAAAGTATTGAGATCGTTATATTTTTGGCATAGAGATGATGGCCGAGTATAACATTTTCGTCAGTTGTAAGTAACTGACTTGCCCACAGCTTATTATGCAAGAATTGGATTTTTCATGAAGAAGTAAAGTTGATATACTGTTGTTGATTAATTACATGTTAAAGATGTTGCAAGTTGTATATTGTTTTCATTGTTTTATCTTCCGCTATGTAAATGATTGTAAAAGAACTCTGATGTATGATGAAAAGTTTCAATTTTCTTGTAAATTGCACGAAGTGAAGTGTAAAGATCCTGTGGAATCTCGAATTCGGTCTTATTTGAAATTCGGGGTGTTACAGAATGATTTAAGATAGAAGGCTTGATTTGAGAGGGAATGCAGCTGAGAAGCACACTGTGGAGAAGGAGAGCAGAGTAGAAAAAGGAGGAGTCCAAGAAGATCCACATCCCCACTTATTACTACATTGTGAGCTCAACTTCGGTAATTTAAAAAGTGGATCAGTTTGGGAAAAACCTTCAAAAAATGGGTCAGTTTGGGAAAAATTCTTATTAGAATCAGTAGAATCCCATGTTGGATTTTTTTCCCAAACCGACCTACTTTTTTTTCTAATTCCCAAAGCGATCCACTCGGTCTTTGAAAGACCGAGTCTAGTATAAACTAGCGCGGTCTTTCAAAGACCGAGTCTTGCACTTCGAAAAATTGAAGAGCAAGACTCGGTCTTTGAAAGACCGCGCTAGTTTATACTAGAAAGTCTTGCACTTTAGGGGTAGATCTCCTTTCTTCTTCTTCTCAACTTTATTTACTTTTCGTATTTTTTTTCTTCTCTCTATCCCTCAACGAATTTGGATTTGGTAGGTATTGTAATATTTTTAGTTAGTTTGATTTTGTAGTTTTTTAATGTTCTGTCTCAAGTTTAGAGTAGTATGTTGTTAATGCCTCTAGTTTTTTCAATGTTCTGTTGGGCATATGTTGAGATGGTATTGTGGAGATGTTATTGAAATTGTTGATGTGGTTGTGGATATGATATTAACAATATTGTGGAGATGTTATTGAAATTGTGGAGATGTTAATGAGATTGTTGATGTGGTTGTGGAGATGTTGGAGATGATATGGTTGTTGAGATGTTAATGAGATTTTTGATATTGTGGAGATGTTGGACATATGGAGATGTTAATGAGTTTGTTGATATTGTGGAGATGTTAATGAGTTTGTTGATATTATGGAGATGTTAATGAGTTTCTGAAATTGTGGAGATGTTGTGGAGATATTATGGAATTGATTGAACTCAAGACTCGGTCTTTCAAAGATCGTTCTAAATATAACTAGACTCGGTCTTTGAAAGACCGAGTCTTACGTTTGTAAGTGATATTTTACAATCAGCATCTGAAAGACCGAGTCTTGTTAAAATGACAACGGTCTTTGAAAGACCGAGCCTTGAAGCTGATTCAATTTTTTTGCGAAAAACTTCAAGACATTTTGATTCGAATATATTTGAAACTTATTGATTCCAAAATACTCTCTTTGGCCAATATTTAAACCTCAATCAATCATACATTTTCGAAAATTAAACACATCCAAACTTACTAGCTTCACGACGACTATCAATCAAATCATGTACACTTTTAGCAAAAATCTTCCCTTTACATAAAAGCTTACTAGCTTCCTGTCGACGAGTAGTAAAGTAAGAGTTGAGACGTAAGAAGATCGTCTCAACAATCGCAGTTACTGGTAAACTACGGACTCCTTTCAAGACTGAATTGAAGCATTCTGACAGGTTCGTAGTCATTATTCCATATCTTCGACCTTCTTCTGCATAAAGTGCCCATTTCTCAACCGTCATACTTGCATGAGTTGATTATACCAAGTAATTCTATGAACCTGAGTTTATAGAATTTCTTTGGTTTTTCTATCGGAGGTGGAGTGCTATTTGATTTTTCCATATCTTCGATCCTCATACTTGTATGAGTTGATTATACCAAGTAATTCTATGAACCTGAGTTTATAGAATTTCTTTGGTTTTTCTATCATTTCAGCAAAATACTTGTATGAGTCAATCTTCTGAAATGGATCTTTCTTCCCGATGACGTGGACATGCTACCTCCGATGAGTTGGAGAAATAGAATAGAGTAAAGTAGAGAGAGAGAAGAAGAAGAAAGGAGATCTGCGCAGTTAAAATCCCTAAAGTGCAAGACTCGGTCTTTGAGTATAAACTAGCGCGGTCTTTCAAAGACCGAGTCTTGCTCTTCGATTTTTCGAAGTGCAAGACTCGGTCTTTGAAAGACCGCGCTAATTTATACCAGACTCGGTCTTTCAAAGACCGAGTGGGTCGCTTTTGAAATTAAAAAAAAAAGTAGGTCGGTTTGGAAAAAACTTTCAAAAAGTAGGTCCGTTTGGGAAAAAATTCCCCATGTTGTTGCCAAACAGCTGCACTGTAGTGATTGTGATAGGTCAAAGATGACTTGGGAAAACTCATATGATCATATGTCAAAATTATGTTGTTCCTAGAAGGAATTATCCTCGCACTAAAACACAACACAGAAAATTAATGTAATGCTGTGATTTGATGAAACCAACACAAATTTTTCTCAAAAAACAAATTGGAAAAGAAAAGAGGAAACCAATTTTTTTTATAGATTGAATCCATCAGGTGAAAAAAAAGAGAAGTAATAAAACGGGTGACTGTGTTTGACAGCATTGTATTCATCAAAAAGATCTAACACCGTCATTCTTTGGAGCCTTTTTATAATTATTCACATTCATGTCCACACTGACATATTCTGCTGCCCTAAGAAGTCGGTAACAATAGGCAAAAATACTAAGCAATGGCCATAAAGAGCGACAAAAGAGCATCCAAATATTCAAATAAAGGTAGGATATGCATACTATTTAAAACTTTAAACCAAAAATTTTGATAAACACGATATAGGCTTATGGACCTTCCAAATTTCCATTTAAAATGCAACAATTTTGAAAGTATTGAAGGAATTGCCCCCCCCCCCCCCCCCCCCCCCCTCTCTCAACCCAAAACTTAATTGCTAATGGCGAGGCAGCAAAGAGCAGCAGCCACTCACTCACTAGGAACGGGAATTAATGAATACTTGCTTTAATTCAAATAGTCGAACTATAAACCTGTTGTGGATTCACGACAGATATATGTCCACCCAAAAATATAATCTCTAATCTCTAATCTCTAATATTACTAATATTATAATAGGAGAGCTGGGGTTGTGATTTGTCAACATACAAATCCGTGCGTTGCACATACAATTTCAACTCTTCCATTAATTGTAACAAAAAACAAACAAATATTAAAAAAAATCACCTATTTAAAATATGCAACGCACGTGCAAAACAATTTTATAATATTTTTTTTTAACACTAAACATACACATATGTTGCACGTACAACTCAAATTCTACTTTATAAACACGAACATTGCACGTACAAATTGTAGCTTTTTCTTCAAAATATTTTTCCAATTACGTGCACACACGTCCAACTCCAAAACTATTTCTTAAAACGTATATCGCACGTGAAAATCCTCAAACTCGCATCGCACGTGAAAAAAACTAGTAATATTATAATGGGAGAAGGTCATAGTCTCATTTGTAAATCTACCAACGCGTGCATTGCACGTGCATAACTAATATGAAGGAGGTCTCCGGTTCGAGTCCTCACTACGTCATATTTTTTACTTTAATTTTTTGTAAATATATTAAATGTGCATCACACGTGTAAATTATAGATTTATATCTATCTATCTATAATATAATATATAATAACTATTATAATGGAAGAGTTCGAATTGTAAATCTACCTACTTCCTTGCAACTCCAACTCTCCCATTATAGTCTTCACATTTACTTTTAAAAAATATAATTTTATTTATTAAGACATGCATCACACGTGTAAATCATAATTTTTACTTTAATTTTTTTTAAAAATTACTCGTGTATATTACTAGTATTTTTAAATAAGAAGAAGCATAAATGGTATGCTTATACAAAAATACAGAAATCAGGAGTTAACCCTAACTAAAATGCCAAGTTCCTGACTACAGGACAATCACATTCTAATACAACAATAATATTTTGATCTGAATTAGAATTTAGAACCCTAACATAATAGGCACATCACCATAAAGCCAATATGACAGAAATCATATACATTCGTCAAATAACACACATTTTAAATAATAAACAAACATACCCAATAAACTCATTGCAAAATAAATCACGAAAAAGGCGTGCATTTAACTAAAATCTAGTTTCTCATATGCACTACACACTACAATATATGCACTACACACTACAAACCACTAGGCCTTTACCGGTGTTTTTAAAGGCTATCTCGGCATTTTTAAACGCTGCTATAGCACGTCGCGTCACTTCCGGAAACGCCCTAAAGAACGTCGTTGTAGCAAGTATCAGGACAGATATAGGATCTATCCCGGCGTTTTGGATAAACGCTGCTATAGATCCTTCTATCCCGACATTTTATGTAAAAACGCCGGTATAGAGCACTTAGCTAAAAAAAGGAAAAAAATTACCTATCCTGGCATTTTTGCCCAAAACGCCGGGATAGAAAAAAAAAAATTTTACACAAAAAACTACCCTATCCTAGCATTTTTTTCCCAAAAACACCAAGATAGGGTTTTTTTTATATTAAAAAAAATTAAAATAATTTTTTAAATTTTTTTTATAACAAATACCCTACTTCAAATAGAATCCCATTAAGTTAAATATGTAATATAAATCATACAGTAATCCACATGTATCTATGGTTATGCTATCACATTCATAAATATCTACCACGTACAGTGTATGTAGAAAAGAAGGACTATACAATTATAGAGTAAAATGAAGGAGCAAATTTGAAGGCATTACAATTAAAAGAGAAAATATAGTTAAGTATCTGCAACTTGATCCTTATAAGAAACAAGTAGCTCAAGAGTGGCATTAAAAACATGCGCAAAAGCTTCCCCTGGCAATTGCTCCTCAGGATGGTTAAGGAGTGAAATCAAACCCAAGGAGCAAACCTTCTTATCAACTTCTTCTTATCATCTTCTCTACAGTTACCGCAGAACATTGAAGCCGTATAATAGTGAAAAAAGAAAAGGAAGAAAATGTAATCAGGCATGACCGGTGGCAAATTCTACCTTCTAAAATGTGATAATTGCACGAAAAAACCAATAGCAGCCAAAGCACCAGGATCATCACCATCATCATCTTCCTCCGATGATTCCAAGCACCTCCAAAATGCAGCAGCCTTCAAAAGGAAAATGAAAATATTGTTTCTGAATTCTGAGCAGGGATAAAGAAACTTGAAATGTTTATAACTTATTAATGCATACCGATTTCTGGCATAGCCCGAGAGCACATGGTATCATCTCTTCACCAGATTTGTCCACAATAGTCTCAAGGGTGAAAACAAGGTCTCACATGGATCAACACCAAATCTCACTTCCAATACCACCACAATTGTCATTTATGCAATGGGGAAAATAAATAATTAGAATAATATGATTTAGATTATTCACTTGTGTCAGAATTCAAGTGTGGGTATCACTGATATGTAGTTTGATGTCATGGATCAACATATTAAGATTGAACTACAGGAGCTTCAAAAAAAATCCCTCCACAAGATGCTTCAAAAATATCAATCTACGTGACTCTGGATGCTTTTTAGCACCATCAATTAGAAAGAAAGAAATGTGCACAATGAAATGCAAAGCAATAATTTACACACCTTCAACAAAAGATATGCTACATAATATTTAAGATAGATCACAAATGTCTTCCCATCTTCTCAGTTTCTAAAATCCTTCCAAATTGAAGTAAATCTAGTAATAATGTAGAAATAATTTACAAGTAAAGTTTAATGAGACAGTTTAATTCGTGAGGTGCACATGCAGCATACCTGTAGACAACCTCCATTTGCTTCTCCTTCGACATTTCATCTTCCTTATTCACGTTTATAGAACTTTCAAAGGGAATGTCCTCAGTCGGAACATCTACGTATTGTGCAGGAAGAATTTTCTTTCCAGCAAAGGTGTCCTGTGTCATGAAATACCCACTAAAATGAGAGAAAAACCCTTAAAATGTAACCAAGCTAAAGCATGCGTGTTGAATAAAGCTTTATAATATATAATGCTCAATCTAATATAGATAATTCTCTAAAAAAAACATAATATTTTATAATAATATCATATAGACAATAGATAGTGGCATTTGGGTATCTCAAGTTCACAAATTCTAAATGTAGCCATCCATCCTAAAGCAATGATATGCAACTTCTCTGTTATTGTGTAAATTAACATCAAACGCTCTGTACTTTACAGTGATAACAGAAAGATAAACAAGTTTCAACATGTGAACGAGATGCAAATAGTTATTACGTGAAATATTTTCTCCTGCCCATCTTAATCACTGTCATCAGGATCTTCAAGGCCCAAATCTTTCAACCCCAAAGACGTCGCCTTCTCCTTCTGTATCTGCACTACCTCGTCCCCCTCTACCGGGAGCTCCTCATCACGTTCTGGAATCTACAAGTAGGTTTAAATTGTTGTACGATCGAAGTTAGAGCTAAAAAGAACTAAAATTTAGTTGTGTATAAAAAATTCTTTACCTCATAATCAACATTATCACCGTCATAATATGAGCCCTTACTTCTTTCCCACACAGCCTTTTTTATTTTTATTTTTATTTTTCATTATCATCAGCATCAGCATCCATTTCGTCATCAAAATCTCCGAACTTCTGCTTAAGATATTTTGCTTGCCTTGCAACTGCACAACTTTCCATGAGTTAGTACAATGCTGGATACAAACCAGATTTCAAGGTCAGATCCACCATTATGAATAAAACTACTTGATCACTATTAATAAATAATTTTTCCCACAGCTTATATTCTTTCTTTCATCTAATACATTACTTTTTTAAGGGATGAGCATTAAATGAAGTTCCAAAGAAGTAACAAAGTAGACAAGTAACAAACCGATAAAGATGTCATAACGATACACAATGAAACACCATTAGCAAAACCAACCACGTGCTAACTATAAAAGCTTACATTGTCTTCATCATTTGAAAATCAAGAGCTGATAAAAAAAGAAAATCTAGATTTTGATAAGAAAGACTAACAAAAGAAATCTTATCAAATGCAATAAGCATGGTCCTAAATATTGATTGTGCACCAACTTTAGTGCTTTCAAATGGCCAATAATTAATCATAGTGTATACATATCTCGATAACAATAGTAAATCATAGATTGACAAAAAACATAGTATATAAGAGGAATACTCGATAACAATAGTAAATGACTATCAAAATGCATCTTTTAGACAATCAACTCTCTTCATAATGTGGTGGATATGTTTACGTAATCAAAATGCAAACATTAAATACTCGATATCATCAAGAAAACCTTGTTCACATTGTAGATTTGTCACTTTTTTAGCAGCCCCCAACTAGATTATCATCTCTTGCCAACATTGCACCAAACAACTTGTAGGCTCAAATATCTTCATAATCATTCTTCCTCTAAGTCCAAAACCCAAATTCCTCAACAAAACAATTCTCACACAAACGAAAAATTTAAAAATCAGCAAATTGTAAATCGAGTATCACCCGTCCAATACCATTCCTAGGGCTGCAAACGAACAGAGCTACTCGTGAGTAGCTCGACTTGAGCTCAGTCAAAATTCGGCACGAATCAAGTTCGAGTCGAGCTCGAGCTTGGAAAACATGCTCGTTAATTAATCGAGCCGAATTCGCGGCTCGTTAGGCTCGCGAACTATTCGTGAGCGAGCTGGAGTAGGGCTCGCGAGCTAATAGGCTCATTTAGGAGTGAACTTTTGCATGTGGATGTGGCCCATGTAGGGAGGCCTATATTTTCAATTCATTATTCTCAAAAGCAAATCTCAGTCTGGCAGTCAAACAATCACCCCTCATCCTCCAAACCCCTAATCGCTAGTTTTGGAGGCTTCACTTGGCCCTGTTCCTCCAAACCCTAAATCTGCCTAGCCCCTCATCCTCATCCTCCACCTCCAAACCCTAATCTTCGACCGCGATCTTCATCTTCGACCACGATCTCCCTTCTCGAAGGTGCCGACGACGACGCAGCAGCTTCTCCCTCGATCTCCATCGATGACGACGCAGCAGCAACACTCGCTCAGTCGCCCTCGTCCCCCGCTCTCCGTTAAGGCATCCAATTCTTGCCATCACTCACTCGCCCCCCTCCAACCCTCTCTTATTACAAGCATCTGGGTAAATTTTCTATTTTAAAAATTTATTTTAAGTGCAATTTTTTTCAAATAACATATGAGAGAATACTTGATGCTCAGAGTTTGCGTGCTTGTTGGGTTAGATATTGGTTAGAGAATGTTTGAAATAGTCAGAAGTGTTTTTTTTATCTAGTGTTCTTGACTAGTTGTTTAAAGAAACATAAATTAAAGAACAACATCAAACTTTACTCTATGTGTTTGGCCGCTGGTCTTTCTAGATTTGCTTAAGGTTGAATCAATAAGATTAGTTCTACAATTTCGAGCAAGAGAGTAAATGTACTACATTTTGCAGAAATTGTTGCTTTCAGCAGCTCGTTTCTAATTTTTCATTGTTTAGTCATATATTTAGTCATAAACATCATTTATTCAACAGAAGCTATTTGAACTGCCATTAAAAAAGTACATCTGTTTATTATTTAGATTTGGTTGTTTATTTTGCAGCAATAGGTTTCAGGAAATGAACTTTCAGGATAAAAAAAGTAAATCTGATATTTTAGGAAATGAACTTTCATTTCCAAATGCTTTATGGTTCATATTTAGAGCAATAGGTTAACTAGGCTTGTGGACATTTTGGACATGAAAAGAACTGAAATTATTAAATTAAGGCAACCAAGAAATATCAGATATAGTTATTAAATTTCTTATATTCAATTTGTTATAACTGATATTAATTTGTTATATTCAATTAGTGATTAATGTACCATTTTATTTGAATTATAGATATGGCGGATGCAGATACTTCTGATGTGAATTCAACATCGGTTGAAGGTGCTCCTGTAGCTCATGACACCACTCAATGTCCTCAATCTACCCCCATTGGAGAAGCTTCTGGTGTTCAAGGCCAAGGGAGTACTACTAAGCCAATAAGTGAAAATGAAGCATTTCAGAAGAAGAAACAGAAAAAGACTTCCTCGGTTTGGGAGGAATTTAAGGACATAAAACTTGCAGATGGTACCCCGAAATCTGAGTGCATATGGTACAAAACTAAAATGTCTGTTCTTGCTACCGGTTCCACTACACATCTCAAGCGGCACTTAGATGTGTGTACTCGAAGGGTGATAAATAAAAAGAGTCAACAGACACTTTCTTTGTGCCAAGTTCTGATGTCATTGATGAGATAAATGTCACGACCTTTAAATATGACAATGCTAAGGTTAGGGAGTTATTAGCCAATTGGCTTCTCATGCATGAGCATCCTTTCAACATTGTGCAGAAAATAGGATTTACTCAATTTTGTAGAGGTCTTACACTATTATATCAAAAAAATTCTCGCACAACTGCACGGAATGATTGCTTATCTGTTTATGAGAGAGAGAGTTGAAAGGAGTGTTGAAAGGAGTTAGTAAAATTTGTTTGACCACCGATATTTGAAAACGTACGCCACAAATTATTTCTTATATGGTGCTTACCGGTCATTTAATTGATTCAAATTGGAAACTTAATAAGCGTGTGCTTAGTTTTGTTGACATACCTCCTCCGCATAATGGTATTGATGTGTCTAATGCTATTTATAAGTGCTTAGTGGAGTGGGGGATTGAGGGTAAAGTCTTTTCAATTTCGGTTGATAATGCTTCATATAATAATGTGGCAATTGGAATTTTATGAGATAATTTTGCAAGGAGTAGGTCATTGCTCCTAGGTGGTAAGTTGTTTCATGTGCGGTGTTGTGCGCACATATTAAATCTTTTGGTGCAGGATGGGCTTAGAGAAATTTGACATGTAATTGAGAATGTTAGGGACAGCGTGAAGTTTATTGGGGCAAGTGAGGGGCGACTTAAGAAGTTTGGAGAAATAGTGCATCAGTTACGATTAAAGCCAAGAAAGTTAATCTTAGATTGTCCTACTCATTGGAATTCCGCATTTGATATGCTCGTTGTTGCATTGCAACATAAAGATGTTTTCCCGAGGTTTCAAGATAGGGAGCCTACTTACATGAACTTGCCAAGCCCTGAAGACTAGAGATTAGCTGAGAAAGTTTGTGGTGTGTTGAAGTTCTTCATTATACGAACATAATTTCTGGTAATGAGTACCCTACTGCTAGGGCTGTTCATACTTTGGTTAAAACCGATTACCGAACCGAACCGAACCGAAATTTACCAATTTGGTTCGGTTTTTCGGTTTTCGGTTCGGTTTTGATCCAAACCGAAGTTTTTTTAGAAAGTTCGGTTCGGTCTTTGGTTGGCTTCTAAATAAACCGAACCGAACAAAAAACCGAACTTTTTTTTGGACCAAAATAAATTATACTCCTAGGATCCATCTCAAACTAAGCTGCTATGCAAGTGCACTTCAAAATCTCCATCTCAAATCATAAGATTAGAAAAGTAAAGCAAAATAATCAACTCAAGGCTTCAAAAATTGATTAAGTCACCTTAGCTCCATTGGGAATAATTTCATGCAGCTCCTTTACACGGTTTTGAATCATTTGCAGATCTTTCGGCCTTGGTCGGGGGTTCTTTCCAGGTCTGGATCTCTTTCTACTTTACCCACTTCAGCAACCTTTTTTGCAGAATGATTATCACAGTTCAGTTTCTGACCATTTTCAATCCACAGGTTAATTTGAGACTTATAGCTTTCACTTCTTTCAATGGTACACGAAGACTTAACTGAACTAAAAGCTGCTGGCTCACACTTTGTTGAAGCCTCCCAACCATTGTTGATCAAACTGGTTTGAAGTGAAGAACTATTGTACTAAAAATTTCGGTTAGTTCGGTTATTAACCGAACCGAACCGATAAAATTCGGTTCGGTTCAAACCAAATTTTATCAGTTTCGGTTTCAAATATACCAAACCGAAATTTTCGGTTCGGTTCGGTTTCGCACCGATGAACATCCCTACCTACTGCTAACATTTTCCTCTCTGAGGTTTATAGAATCAAAGAAGTTTTGCTTTCCAGAGCAAATGATGATGATGAGATTATCCGTGTAATGGTTAAGAGAATGAGTGAGAAGTTTGATAAGTATTGGGGTGAGTGCAATCTGTTGATGGCTCTTGGTAGCATAGTAGACCCTAGCTTCAAAATGCGATTAGTTCAATTTTGTTTTCCGTTGGTATACTCTGGAGATGAAGTTGAAGCAAATCTAGAAAATGTCAGGGCCGCATTGTATGATTTGTACAATGAATATGCTACTAGTGTTAACAATGGAGGAGCGGTAGGAGATTCAGTAGGTATTGTAATTCATTATTCATTATTATTGTACTTTTGCTTCAACATTTTTAATTTAAAAATAATATTAAGCTAAATTCATGCACTCTACGGGTACATCAACATCTGACCATGAGATTAGTGGTGGAGCGGGTGAGTGTGGAGAAGGAGAACTTTCAGGATTGTCGTAGTTCGATCAATTTGTTATGTCGGTGGAATCGGTTGAACCACGAAATCAGATTTGGAGTCTTACTTGGAAGGTGTTTTCAGATGTGGACCGAATTCTAATGTGAAGTTTTGTGCATTGGAGTAGTGGAAATTGAATAACATGAAATATCCAATTCTGTCTAAGATGGTTGCCGACATTTTAGCAATGCCTATCACCACAGTTGCATCAGAGTCGACATTTAGTGCCGGCAGTCGAGTGATTGACCCGTACCGTGCTTCTTTAAAGACTACAACAGTTGAGGCACTCATGTGTGGGGGTGATTGGTTGTGTCAATTTAAAGGGATAAAGAAGTTTATGGTAAGTTATATATATATATATATATATATATATAGAGAGAGAGAGAGAGAGTCCCCTTCGGTTGCACACTACTTTTGGTGAGCACTCCGTGAGCACTCCCGAACTAGAGACCCTATGAAAAATCCGAACCGCTCATATTGTTCTATATGCCTTAGATAGCCTAACAATAAAAAATCAAGTAATTTGAAGTTCATTTGCCCATCCATCATGCTGTTAGAATTTTCAGCCATACAATTTTGTGATGATGTAAATCATGGGTAAATGAACTTCAAATTACTTGATTTTTTATTATTAGGCTATCTAAGGCATATAGAACAATATGAGCGGTTCGGATTTTCCATAGGGCCTCTAGTTCGTGAGTGCTCACGGAGTGCTCACCAAAGTAGTGTGCAACCGAAGATTTCTCTCTCTCTCTCTCTCTCTCTCTATATATATATATATATATATATCTTATTACTTTTCATAAGTATATATGTTGCTATATATATATCTTATTACTTTTCATAAGTATATATGTTGCTATATTATGATGCATTGCCATTGATTTAACCCTCATTACAACAAATGCACATTATTACCATGCATAATAGAATTTCATATGTTTGTTATCTCTTATTAGTAACATTGATATTGCGCTAGATATGCACTTGTCAAGAAATCTTCTAGGGTTACTTGGTTATAACAAAATCGAATTGTAGGAATCTAGTTTAGAAGATTAAAAGAGAGGCTTTTCTGTGGATGGATAGTTTGAAATTGTTTGGAAGTTGATTTCAGCAAGGAACATGGGAATGTGATCAGTGCTGTTATTTGGAAAGGATCAGCTTGATTTTGATACTGGTCAGTGCTGTTATCAGTGCTGTGATCAATACTGTTATATCATTCTTTTTTATACTGGTGGACTCTATTTATGCGGAAAGGATCAGCTTGATTTTGATCAAATGCAAAAGTTAAAGTGAGCTATTGTTTGTTTATTTATAGTTTTTCTTGAGTTAGCTCTTTATTTCAACTAGTTGCCAGAAACTTTCAAGATTATGAACCTATTATAGTTAACTATGTAGATTAATAATTTCACAGCTATTATTCTATTTACTCATTTTTGTAAGTTTGCAATAAAACTAGTGACAGGATATTGTTTCATGTTGCATACAAATATAAAACTGATATATACCAGTTCAAGAACAAACTAGTTACATTTTTTAATGAAGGAATCTAAAACATTTTACTCAATTAAACACTTAACACACCTAAAATTTCCGATCATGGTCATAGAACCATCAGACAACAAACTAGTTAAAAGTTGACAGAACAAAGACAATATAAAATAATAGAGCTAAGCATACTTCATACTATCGACACTTGAACTACACTATCTGAAGACCTCAAACTATCATATTGGATATATAGCATATGTTGAAGTGTGCTTGGTCTTTCTTAAGAGAACGGACACAGACATCTTACTTCCAAGTTGTATCATAGCATCCATATATCTCAATTTATGAGCAAAATTTCTGCATATTTAACTTAAAAAGTCCGAAAAGTAACAAGTAGATGATAAAGACATGGATGTGCATCTACATTATAAAGCTTCAGATATTTATTATACCAAATTCATCTGAAATCCATCTAGGTTAAGAAATCAATTTAAATCATTCAACATCAAGATAATCACAATTTTTTTTAGCTGTATCATCAAGAAAAATGACCACAATGTTATTAAATCTTTTCCTTTCTCTTATTTCAATAGAAAATTTAATATAAAATGCTATAGGGGTTTGTACTTTTGTTATTACACAAGTCAGCAGTGATGTTCATTGTCACAAATTTGGCTATCTGCATTTTCTCCAAAAAGGGGAAATTTTATTAAAATATAAGAATATTTTTCTTTTGATTAATAATCTTTGTATGCAACCTTTGAGATGTAAGTTTGTTAGGATCTGACGGTCCTACTATGTTTATTCAAAAGTGTTCGCAGTATAGGATTGGTAGGATCTGCTGGTCCTACTATGTGTGGAACATCCACATTACATTCATGGCCTGTTTGCCAAACATGACAGTGATGGAGCCATCTGATGAAACCTCGGGAAAATGGTGGCAACTGCAGCATGCTTGAATAATAAGCCTGTTTGTTTACGTTATCCTAGAGGAGCTATTGGTGGTCTTTACAGTACTTTAAAAACTGGTGTTTCCCTGCTTGTTTCTAATAATACTATTATGTGTGCTATAATATGATAATGCAAATTAGACAAAATAATTGTTAGAAGCGTGTGTTAGCTAGAAAACAGGATATTAATTATATATCATTTAGTATCAATTCTTAACTTGGTTATTTGGTATACTTGGTTGCAGGCCGCGGATGAGGATGCAATTAGGGAGTTTCTTATACCACTCCCTCGTTCCACAACATGAATTTTGTTATGTTAATGAACTTTATTGTAATTTCTGATTTACTTTGATGTTGATGAACTATGTAATGTTGATTTGCACTTTGTTGTGTTGATGAACTATGTTGTGTTGATTGGAGAACTTTATGTGTTGTTGATTTCATGGAGCATCATAATAAGCTCCATCAACAACGTTATATTAGTTTTTCTTTATATGGTTGGAGAGCTCTGTATGTTGTTTTTTGGTTGAATAACCTTATGACTATTTTATGTGGGTTTGAAGGATTGATATGAATGCAGAATTGTTCTCCTAATTTGATAAATTCTGATTTATGCTAAAATTTTTGTATTGCAACATTTCATATCTATAAATTATAATGTGCCTGACATTTTTCAGGCCGAGTTCGAGCTCCACTTGAGCTCGAATCGAGCTTGATTTGTAAACGAGCTTCAACTAGTTGATTCGAGCTTGGGCGATTCGAGCGGAGTTCGAGCACTACTCGAGCTCAACGAGTCGATCTCGAGCTTCGGCGAGCTCATAGGAGCCAAGCTCGAGCTTCATTGTTAGAGCTCGAAACGAGCTCGAGCCGAGTTCAAGTACGATAAAACTAATTCGAGCCGAGCTCGAGCCTCAAGGTACTCGGCTTGGCTCGGCTCATTTGCAGCCCTAACCATTCAAACCAACTCCACCGCCGTTTCCATTCGAAAACCCTAAAAATCCATCTTGCTCCCGTTAAATTCCTCGGCCATCGGGTTGAACTTCGATAAAAACTCCTGCAACTGCTTCACCTCCTCCTTTTTCTTCACCTCCTCATTTATCATCGATTTCACCTCACTCACCCTTATCTTCTCCTTAATCTCGCCTCTCCTCTGACGGGGATTTCAATGGAGAGGATAGGGGAAAGGAGTTGTGAACGTCGGGCTCAGGAATCAAAGATGGGTGTTGGCGTTGGGCTAGAGACAACGTTGTTGGCGGAGCTAGGGTCGGCGTTGGTTTGGATTTGGGATTTTGAGTCGAGCTAGGTTTGGGAATTTGGGAATTGAGATAAAGGAAAATGAACATGATTGGGTTTGGAGTTTTGGGGATGGATATTAATTTTATTTTTAAAAACATTTACATGAGATATCCCGACATTTATGTACAAAACGCGACCATGTATATACCGGCGTTTCTTCTCTAAACGACGGGATATGCATTATCTATCCCGACGTTTGGGACAAACGCCGGGATAGGTAGGCAATTATTAAAAAATAAATAAAATTGTTGTCTATCTCGGCGTTCTACCCAAACGCCAGGATAGAAATGCCGGAATAAACGTTGCGGTTTGTAGTGACATCCACATCTTAATACAACAATAAGAGTTACAAATAAATTAAATCTTTGTCAACAATGATAAAGAAATTTTAACCAAAACTTTTAAAATTTAAACCAAAAACTTTAAATTTCTGCATATGGTGCCTTAATTTGAACTTTTGAATGCGTTCTTGTCACCTTTATGTCCATTGCTTACTATTTTTGCCCGCACCTTACTGCCAAAAATTTCATTCATTTTTAACTCTTGTTTCTAAATCATTTGTAACTATTATTGACATAAATTCTAATTCAAAAGAGCATATTCAACAAAGAAAAACACAAGATTAAAGGCTATGTGTGTTTCCTTGTATCCAAGGACCTTTTCTTGACATTCTGTACTCTTTCTCCCTCCGTTTCAAAATACAAGTCATTTTAGCCTTTTTTTATTTAATAATATGTCACTAGATTTTCGAGAAGATGTCTTGTCATTCTTAAATGTCCATGAATTAATTTTCTATGAGAATTATCTTTGTCCTTTTTTGTAAGAGAAGTAATAAAAAATTATAGAGAAGGGCAAATAGGACATTGTACAACTAATGACTCATTTATGAGCTTCAAAAACCAATAATATATAGTACTTTTACACAATCCTAGATTGTTTCTTAAAAGTTGTTTAGAAACCTAGAATGACTTATAGTTTGAAACAGATGGAGTATTTCTCTGCTTTTAGTCACAGTTAAAGGTACAACGACAAAGGCTTTACCCCAATTTTTTTAAATCGGCTACATGAACCCTTCTCCTCCACTTAACTCTATTGGGGGCCTCTTCCTTCCTAAAATTAATGCATTCCAAATCTTTATTAATCAGTTCAATCCAAGTTCATTTAGGTCTACCCTTAGTCCTTTTGCTCCCCTACCTTCCACCTATTATTTTAGTTGCACTTCAAGATGATTGATATAAGTAGAGAAATTGTAATAGCTCTTTAAATGTACATATTAAAACATATAACAGAATTCTATGTAAAGCAAATATATGATGGTTATGACAATACAAAAAAAAATATCACCCCAAACATTTTTTTCCTCAAATTACTAAGCAAAATGAATAATATCGATTGTACATATCCAACATCAAAGTTAAGTTGAGAATTTCAAAAAGAAAACGATAGCTCGGGAAAAAAAAATCTTACCAAATTTGCTAATAATTAATCTGAGAATTTCAAGAACACGCTTCTATTGTTGCCAAACCACTATTTCCATATTCAGTCTCCCACGTCCTCCTGTTAGGGGTGGTTTGGTTGGTTGTAAAAAAAAGTCGAGAGAGTAAGAAATACTGTAGCGACAACAATTCCTTGAAAACAAATTCAAAAAATAGTTTTGGTTGAATGTAGATTTACTGTAGCAAGAATAGTAAAGGCACAGAAAATTAGCTTTTGTTTGATTTGTAAGAACATTGTACCGAAAGTAATTTAAAACATTTTTGACCTTTTGTTTTGAAATTAATCTTAATTAGGGCTTAAACTAATTAAACAAAATACTGAAACTCAATTAATTAGGGCTTCATCTCAATTAATTATGGCTACATCTTAAGCAAAATGATTAGGGCTTAATTTTAAACTAATTAGGGTTTAATCTTAATTAGGACTTAATCTCAATTAATTAGGGCTTAACTGTCGACACTATTGTACCATTTTGTCTTTTTTGGCTAAAATGCTCTTACCCTCTTTTTTGCCTGAATGACATCTCCAAACCCCTCACTATGCATTTTGTTGCTCATCTCCAAGGACCTTCAACAAAAAATCTTTTTCCTGAATTTCAAAGAATTAGTTATAGAACAACAATCATCAATTTAAACTCTTCAAAAGAACCCTACTCGTAAGAGTACCTTTCAATTCATTTGAGCTAGCGGATAGGGATAAAAATTGGTAGCAATCAGATTGGGAAAACCCCTTGAAACGTGTGAATCTGCATCCACCAATTCATTCACCTCCGATGACCTCATCTTTCTGATCCCACCAAAAGTAACACCCAATCATAATGAGATTGGAACCCAAGACAAACCCATTCACGGCAAAGAGCCCTTACACTGATGAATAGAAATGAAACCCTACAGGTTCAACCCACAACCAAAATAAATAAAGAAAACTGAGATTCGATAAAAGAACGTCTACTCATCGATGCGAGCAAATGTGGGGGGAAACGTTGTTGATGTCGTCAGCAACGGCGGAGACGGATTCTTCATGAGATAGGTTGTCGGTGTCACCGGCGGGACCTACGAAGATGGTCGAGTTAGGGTTTCGAAATTGGGGGTTTGGGGAACATAAATATGTCAGGGGTTGGATTGCGATTTGAGCGTGATCGTGCCATTAGAAGGTTGAGAAGAGGAATTAGGGTTTAGAGATTGAGAATTGGGGAAGAACGATGTTGATTTTTATTGATAATCCAGCAAAATACAACTCAGTATGTCTATATAGGTGAGAATGGACGGTTTTGCTACGGGACAAAATACAGATAGCACGCTTAAAGCGCACATTAACTCTTCCCGCCATTCACCCCCTTTAAACGAAAAAGTGCACTATGCACGTAAAAAAACAGAGACAAGAACAACAGCAGCAACGACTGATACACTGAAAAAAAACACTATGGCGCCCACTCGATTGTGGCTGTCATTAATTCTGACGCTGCAGGGAATCACTCCGGCAACCCTGACAACTCTTCCACCCCTAAAAATGAACTTGCCCAAGTTCAAAACTGGAAAACTTGGAGCGCAACTCATCCACATCCACCCATGATGCACAATCTAACTCCGAGTTTTTCCACTTAATCAGTAATTGAATTCCCACTTGATGTTGCTTCTTAAACACCCTACGATCCAAGATAACCTCTGGTTCATCTGTCGAAGTTCTCCACCCGCCGGTGAGGAAGTTCAGTGGAGACATTGGGAAGGTGACTTCCATGGCACTTTTTAAGCTTCGATACGTGAAAAACTGGGTGAATTGCAGCTTCGGGAGGTAACTCCAATCGATATGCCACAGCTCCAACTCTCTCTAATACTCGATAGGGCCCAAAAAATCTTGAAGACAATTTCTGAGGTGTATGGTTCTTCAATATTGAAGCTTGCCTATACGGTTGAATTTTAAGAAAGACTAAATCCCCAACTTCAAAGACTCTTTCAACCCTTCTTTTATCAGCGAACAACTTCATACGGTTCTGAGCAACCGCAATGTTATCTTTGAGCAACTTAAGAATGGCGTCGCGCGACAATAACTGCTCTTCCACTACAGGTAAGCTAGACGTTCGTTGAGTGTAGTGAAGAAGAGTATGAGGGGGTCTGCCGTAAACTACCTCAAAAGGAGTTACTCCGGTGGACACATGCCAGCAAGTATTGTACCAAAATTCAGCCCACGCAAGCCACTTGCACCACTCTATTGGTTTTTGCCCACAAAAACACCTTAGATACATTTCCAAGGCCTTATTAACCACTTCGGTTTGTCCATCACTTTGAGGATGGTACGCCGTTGATCGGTTGAGTTTACAACCTTGCAAATTGAAGAATTCCTGCCAAAATTTGCTGATAAAGATGGGGTCGCGATCGCTGACACTGCTCTTTGGCATACCATGAAGCTTGTACACATTTTCCACAAAGGCTTGGGCGATGGAGTGTGCAGTATAAGGATGGGAAACAGCGATGAAGTGTGCATATTTTGTGAGATGATCCACCACAACCATCTCCGCATTCTTCCCCCCACTTTTTGGAAGACCTTCTATGAAATTCATTGATATGTCCTCCAATATCCGATCTGGAATTGGCAGTGGTTGTAACAACCTCGCAAGCATCATCATTTCATACTTGTTTTGTTGACAAATGATACATTCCCTAATCATGCCCTTGATGTCTCTGCTCATTCCTTTCCACACAAATGCACGCTTAATTCTTTGTAAGGTTTTATGAAAACCTGAATGCCCTCCTTCGCTTGTAGCATGATGATCATAGAAGATTAATCTCCTCACTTCGGTAGTAGCGCTGATCATTTTCTTTCCTTTATAATACCAAATGCCATTCACCTCTTTGTATTGAGTGTTATCTAGCACTCCAGCCTGCAGCTTCCCTTGCAGTGAGAGGAAATAAGGATCATCCCTCACCATTTTCTTGATCTCTTCTATCCACTGTGGTACTACAAACGCAACTTCGCAACAAGTGCCGTGTACATCTCTTAACCTGGACAACCCATCCGCAACTTTATTATCTATCCCTTTTTTATACTCCACAGTAAAAAAGAACCCCAACAGCTTCCATAACCACTTTTCTTGGATCTCAGTGTGGATACGCTGATCTAGGATGTATTTGATACTCCTATGATCAGTTTTGATGACGAAGGGGTTTCCCCACAAGTATTGCTTCCATTGCTTATGGCTTGCAGGATAGCAAAGACTTCTTTCTCGTAGGTAGATAACACTAGAGTTTTCCCTTTCAATCCCTTACTCATATATGCTATGGGATGTGAATCCTGCATAAGAACAGCTCCAACTCCTTCTTGAGAAGCATTTGTCTCCACCACAAATGGTTTGGAAAAACCTGGGGGTCTTAACACCGAAGTTGTAGTCATGGCCCTCTTGAGTGCTTCAGATGCGAAAGTGGCCCTTTCTGTCCACTGGAATGCATTTTTCTTTAACAGTTGAGTGAGGGGAGCAGCTATTCCTCCATAGTTTCTAACAAATCTCTGATAATAACCTGTCAAGCCTAAAAACCCTTGCAGCTCCTTAACAGAATTGGGTGTTGGCCAACTCTCTACTGTTGAAATTTTGCTTTGATCAACTGAGATTCCCTTTGCACTTATGATATGGCCCAAATAACCAACGGTTTGCTTGCCAAAACTGCATTTGCTCTTGTTAGCCACCAGCTGATTGGAGCTCAACACTGCCAGAGATAACTTCAAATGTTACAGATGGTTCTCCAAGGAAGGACTATAGATGAGTATATCATCGAAGAACACTAATACAAACTTCCTCAAATACTCCTTAAACACCTCATTCATAAGGCTTTGGAAGGTCGCAGGTGCGTTAGTGAGACCAAATGGCATAACTAAGAACTCGAAGTGGCCATGATGGGTTCGAAAAAGCAGTCTTTTGTATATCGCTCTCCATCACTCTTATCTGATGGTATCCCGACTTCAAGTCTATTTTAGAGAAATAACTTGCCCCATCTAACTCATCTAGCAGCTCATCTATCACTGGAATTGGGAATTTTGCTTTGATTGTTTGATTATTGAGTGCTCTATAATCTACACACATTCGCCACCCTCCATCAGATTTTTTAACAAGTATGACAGGTGAAGTATGTGGGCTATTACTTGGTCTGATATACCCAGATGAAAGCATCTCCCTAACTTGTCTTTCAATTTCATTTTTGTGGTAATAGGGGTGTTTGTAGGGTCTCACACAAACTGGTTTTTGGCCTTCGATTAGGGGAATCTGATGATCCACTTCACGGTGTAGGAGTAAGCTCACTTGCTCAGTAAACACCTCAGGGAATTATTGAAGGACTCTCTGTACTTCATCAGCTAAAGGAGTGCACATTGTGTAGTTCACAGATCCTTCCTCATTGCTAGCGATACCCTCCACTTGAATCATGTAAGCTTGGCATACTGCATTGCTTATTCGTGACAATTCTTCAGCCTCCATTAACTGAAGTTGTGGATTAACAATGCCTCGCAACCTCCTTACCACTCCATCAACCTTAAATTCCATGGTCATAGAACTAAAACCCATTGTCACTGGCCCCAAAGATCACAACCAGTGTCCTCCCAAGACCATTTGGGCAGGTCCCAAGGGCAAGAGCAACAGGTCTGACTGCAAGGTAGCTCCTTGAACTCTGAAGCTAACTTTATCTACCTTCCCTTCACTATACATAATTTCTCCATTTGCAACTGTGACCTTGTAACGAGGCTCACTCAAGATTTGTAGACTAGCCTGGACTGCAGTCTGTATATCCAAGTAGTTGTGCGTCGACCCCGTATTAATGAGAATACTGACCTCCTCCCCATTGATTCTACCTTGTATCCTCATAGTCTGTGGGTACACCTGTGTGCCAATGAGTGCATTGAGGAGATCTCTGGTTGGAGAGTTGATTGAAATGGGAGATGTAGGTTGGGTTGGTGTTTGTAGAGTAGTGAAGTGGGGCTCTTCTGCTTGAACTGCTTCATATGTAGCTTCATCAACTACTTCCTCCTCTAACCCTTCTAGATAGTAGAATTTTTGGGTCTTGCAGAGGTGTCTTGGCGTATACTTCACCTCATAGTTAAAACATAATCCCCTGGCCCTTCTCTCCTTCATCTCCTGAATGTTCAAGCGTCGAGGAAAGGAATTGGATGCTGTGTTGGATGCAGGTTGGGAACTACTTGTAGGTGTATATGTAACACCCTGAATTCGAGATTCCACAGGATCTTTACTTCACTTCATACAATTTTATAAGGAATTTAAAACTTTTTCAACAACAATACATCAGAGTTACAATATACTTTGTTTACACAGCGGAAAATAAAAGATTGCAACATTGAAATAAAATACATTTTGTATAACTTTAACATCATTTGCATCACAACATCTTTACTCTTTCATGAATAGTCTATTATCTGCATGTCAATCTGTGGGCATATCAGTTACTTACAACTGACGAAATGTTATACTCGGCTATTCTTTATACGCCAGAAATAGTATAATGATCTCAATACTTTAAGAAAAATACATCAGTTAAATGAATAAATAAGTGTTAACCGTGTCTATGCTAAACATGTAAGTGTATGTGATGCCTTAATGCCTAATGCACACAATTATATACTAGGATGACACTAATGCACACTTGTTCGGATTCTGTGCATCCCATACTATATAAATCCGAGGGCAAGCACCTACGTACTCCACATTGAAGGGTTTGATCCATCGCCATGAGACTACCCGGTAATAAAACAAGATTTAGATTATTTCACAGATATGGATCTCAGCCTCCCTGGCTATAATAACAGATCTCAGCCTCCCTAGCTATTATATCGTAAGAATAACCCCGCAAATGCCCCTCTAGCCCCGGTATACACATATACATTGGAGTATGGTAAACATCCGCCGACTACCCTAAGTCCCGGATAAAATACGGTCCATCTCCAGCGGAGCAACCACAGTCCACCAACTGGGTCTATAGCCACGGAGATCCACCGCCGACTATATAGAAGCACCCATTTACGTTTTCCCAAGTCTATTACATCTTCACTTATGTGCCTGATTATTTTAGTTCAAGACATGAATGTGTTATCACCGTAGAATCAGTTTTACCTCCTACCGGATTTGTTCACAAAAATACGAGAACGCCCGACGGCATTATCTCGAAATCAAGTCTCAAAATCTTTCTTTCAAAATTACCGGTAACCGAGGTCGTACTAATTATAAATCATAAATCTTTCATGTACAAGAAACATGTACACATACCCTATAATCATGTCTTAAACCTAGATCATTTCATCATTTTAACTCATTTCATAACTTAAGCAATGTTTCATTTTAGCACTATTCATGATTCTTTCACAATAATGAATCCTTTTCTTGAACAAACTTCATTCAACAATAATCTCTTGGATAACTTAGTGCCAATAACCAATTCACATTTCAACATATATCAAGTACTTTAACTTCACATGAGAAAATCATCACATCAAAAGAAGTTTATTCACATCGATAATCTATTCTCATTCTACTAATAAATTTCATTAATAATTGTAAAAACTCATTTTTCATTTCTTATTTTGCTTAATTTTAGCATAAACCAATGTCTCAAAAATAATGTCTCTGAAGATATTTATTTTTACTTTTCAATAAAGAAGAAAAATCTTTAAACCATAATCTATAAATTCTCCATCATGTTTTATGAGTACTAGGATTTTTCTCAAATTTTTCAAATGCATTAGAACTACTTAAATGTATTAAAACCCCCAAAAAAAAATATGTGCTGACGCTGGGTCTCGAACCCAAGCCCACAGCACCAACGCCCAAATCAGAGCGCACCAACCATAAAGTCCATGTGGACTTATTGTTCAAATGCTTTGACAAAAGCCCCTAATACTCACTCTAGGTTTCGGTGGTTTAAAAAAAAACTTTTATATATATTTGGCCCTACGGGTTTCGAACCCAGGACCTCGGAAAAGTCGATGCAACCTCCGACCACTAGGCCAAGTGCGCCAGTCGATATAGAATTCATTGATAAGTTTTTATTCTATTTTTTTGTATTTCGTATCTTTTACAAAGAAACTCGTTTCCTCTAATTTCGATTGAGTCTTTCTTTTAGTTGAAACTAGGCTTATAAGAACTGAGATTAATTAACAGTAACTCACTGCATATTTTAGAAAATAAAACAACTCACAAATGTTACATTCGTTCTTTCTAGCATATTATACTTTTATAAAAAATTTAATTTGTTCCATAACAACTTTATTTTCTTAAATTTACTTATCAAGAAGTACCTTCAATACTTTCATACAAATTAAAATTTTGTACAAAGGACCAAATATATCTCTAGTTCAACCATGGACATTTTAAGTATTTCTTATGCGAAAACTATTGTGTCAAAATTTCATAAAAATAAAATTCATCTTTCTCTTCTTTTTAAGCATTAATCCATAAAATAAACTTTAATCATTATCCATACTTATCATAGTTTTAACCAACAAGATTTGTGAATATTCTAACATGATCCATATGATACTTAGCATGATATTAATTTGTTCGTTACTTTCAACAAAATCACTATATTTTACTAGTATGGATACTACAACTATCTTATTTAACTCATATTACTCTTTTAAACTAATTTAGCATGCAAGTTCTATTCTATAAAGAATGAGAACTCCCACTAGCATGATATAGATTTATTTGCTAACATGGCATCTTTCTTACTACCAATATATAGATACTAAAATATAATACTCGTCTATAATGTTTATCATGCATGTTCTACCACTAGAAAGTAAAGAAACCACCCACCTCAAGTTGAAGGTTGAACAAATGAAAGAAAGTGGTCACTACTAGCTCCAAAGACTCCTAGCTTTGTCTTCTCTCCTAGTAATGGCTTCTCCTTTCTAGTAATGGCTCCAAGCACAAGAACTCTCACTCTCTTTCTTTTTCCTTTTCCTCTTTTCTTTCTTTCTTTTCTTTTGATTTTGTTTTGGTGCAAGAGAAATGTAGAGAATAGGGTTCTATTTATAGAATTTTGGGAGGGTTCTTTTTGCATAAAATCCACCCTAATAACTCCTAATTAACTCATGCAACCTTACATTTTCCTAACTCCTAAAACCTACACCCTTTCACCTTTCCAACTTTTCACATTTGCAGCCTCCAAAACCTTCCAAACTCTCCAACTCCCCACTATGCTACACCCTTCCTCAAGCAAGTGTAACCCGGCCAACCAAATTATCACACAACACACTTGTGTGCTGTGTTTACTCAAGTGGGCCCCCATCTCCTAATTCATTTCTATACTATTATGCTTCTAAACAATAATACCCAGCCCACTTCCTTGGTGTTCTTCTCAACCGTGGGCCCACTATCATTCACCTTAACATTCATTTACACATATTAAAACCATCTCCTCTGATTTACTTTATACACATATATGCTATATGCTATATAGTATATGTTATACACACATATATCACTATATTTACTATCACTATATTATTCAAAAATCACGGTGTTACACACCCTCCGATATTTATTTTGAAAACCAGTATGCCCAAATACGTTTACCGAAAACACGTGCGTCGCACGTAAAATATCAAAATGCGAAATTGATTTTACCAACGGAAAATTATTAAAATATAATCGAAAACAATAAAAGAAAAATTATATTTACTAATTTTATATATTTCATGATGAAATTACTGCACGTAGAAAACACGTGCATTGTACGTACAAAATTATCTTAATAAAAATAGGGGAAATGAATTTCCGTTTTATAAAAATAGATTTGAAAACATAAAATGAATAATTGAAACCCCGAAATTATCATCCGTGGCGGCGGAAAATATGTAATTAATACGTGCATTGAAAACACGTAAAAAGCACGTAGAATACAAAGATTAAAATATTATATTTTTGTTGACTCAAAATAGGGAAAAATCAATACGGAAAATGTATAAATAGTTGGTAATCAAAGTACGTGGTGAAAGCACGTTACAAAATACACGTGCGTAACACACAAGGGCAAAATTGTAATTTCTAATTTTGCGGGGTGTTACAGTATAGGAGTTCTGTGTTTTCGTAGGTGCTACAGTAACTACAGGGGAAGACTTCGGTGTAAATAGAGGTTTATAAACTCTTTTCAAACAAGCTATCTTCTCCTTAAATCCACGAGCTAACCAATCGCTTCATTTATATTTTTGGGTCTCTAGGATTTAACATCCCAACGAATCTCATCTCTGAGCCCACTGATAAACGTGCTCAGGTAATGCGCTTCAGTCCAGTCATCAAAGAAATTAGAAAGCCTATCAAACTCTTGGATGTACAACTCAAGATCCCCCTCTGCTATAGTTTGGACAAAATGCCATTATAATCCTAAAATTCGGTGGGTCCAAATCTAGTGAGTAATCCCCCCAAGAATTCTGACCAAGAGACTTCATTAACCTTTGGCTTCAGGTGCCTCCGGAACCACTAAACTGCCCTCCCTCTCAGATTAAGCGCCGCATACTTCAACTTCTGCGGCTCAGGAATTTCATAGAACTCTAGGAATTGTTCCACCCCACATCCACTCCGCTGGATCTCCCTCTTGGAATATTGGAAATTCCACTTTAAATGGATTTCTAAACATATTCCCGTTATCACTGCGACCTGCAAAATTAACTGAGTTGGAGTGTGGGTGCATTACCTCCCTGCTTAGGGTCTGATGAGGAGGGTTTGGCAGCAGAGGTGAATTTGAAGGTCGTGAGTGGGATTGGTGCATCACCTTCATCATCGCTTCCATCCTAGCTTCAGTCGATGAGAACCTCTCTCCGATGCTAGTCGCGATTGCTTCTACCCTTTCTGTGAGGTACCCATTCTGGAGTTGAGCCTCTGCCATTTGACTCTGCAGATTTGCCACTGCCCCTTCCTTTGCCGTGCTCCCTTCATCGCGACTATCATCGTCGAAATTGCCTGGCTTTGATACCAGATTGTCAGAGGTTTGATTGCGATTTGAGCGGGATCGTGCGATTAGAAGGTTGAGAAGAGGAATTAGGGTTTAGAGATTGAGAATTGAGGAAGAATGGTGTTGATTTTTATTGATAATCCAGCAAAATACAACTCAGTATGTCTATATAGGTTGAGAATGGGCGGTTTTGCTACAGGACAAAATACAGATGCACGCTTAAAGCGCACATTAACTCTTCCCGCCATTCTCCCCTTTAAACGAAAAAGTGCACTATGCACGTAAAAAAATAGAGACAAGAACAACAACAGCAACGACTGATACAACTGAAAAATAACACTATGGCGCCCTCTCAATTGTGGCTGCCATTAATTCCAACACTGCAAGGAATCACTCCGGCGAACCTGACAAAATATGAGATGAAGTAGAAATGAATGGTACACATAATATTGTCATAGGAGCATTCACACTGGTGCATGCTAAAAAATAGCAAAATAGATATAGCCTTTGGTTAATTTGCTACAGCGGTGAAATGCAAAAATATAGCAAAGGAGAAGAAAAATTGAACGGACGAAACATAACTAAAAGATTTTAATTAAAGCTTATATCCTATACATATTTCCCAATATATTAGAAACATCTCCTCCATCCATCCATTCATCTTTTCACTCCATACAAAATTCTATACATATTCCCCATAGAATTCCAAAAAAGCTAAAATTTTTTTTGCAAAACAGCCCCTTCATTCCCTTGGATGAAACATGATGTTTTTCTTGGACGAAACATCATCCGTGCCTTTTTTTTTATTTTTCCAGGGTATTTTTAAATTTAAAAAAATTTTAATGTTTCGTCTGCTATAATATTTATTTTGTCAAATCTTCTCTCAAATATAGCATAGCGAATTTGCTAAAAAAATGAAAATATAGCAAACCACTGCAGCGCGTCAATTGCTAAAAAATGGATAAAATGGCAAAATAGCAAACCACTGGTTTTCCCCCAAAATAACCCACCTTTTGAAAGTATTTACCAAACTGACCCACTTTTGAAACTATTTACTAAATTGAAATAGCGAGACTAGTTCAAGTGAACTCGTTATCTTAGATAGCGAGTGTAGTTGTACTCATTTTTCAAAAAAAATTTGAATATGCAATTTCTACCTAAAATGTATAACTACACTCATTATCTCAGATAGCGAGTCTAGTTCAATTGACCTCAGATAGCGAGTGTAGTTGTACTCATTTTTAAAAAAAAAATAAACATGCAATTTCAACCTAAAATGTATATAACTAGACTCGCTATCTCAGATAGTGGGTGTAGTTGTACTCATTTTTTAGAGAAAATTTAAATATGCAATTTCTACCATAAATCTATAGACCTACATTTGTTATCTCAGATAGTGAGTTCATTTGAGACTTGCTATCAGATAGCGAGTGTAGTTGTGTACATTTCTTGTTCAAATTTTCTCTAAAAAATGAGTACAACTAGTCTCGCTATCTCAGTTAGCGAGTATAGTTGTATACATTTCGTGTTCAAAATTTCCCTGAAAAAATGAGTACAACTACTAGTTCAAATGATCTCACTATCTCAAATAACGAGTGTAGCTGTATACATTCAGGTAGAAATTGTATGTTCAAAATTGCTCCAGGTGTTGAAAAAATTCGTAGAACTACATTCGCATTTGAACTAGACTGGGTTAATTTGATAAATAGTTTCGAAAGTGGGTTATTGTGGTAAATAATTTCAAAAGTGGATCATTTTGGAAAAAATTAAACCACAGTGGATGGTCTAACCATTCTCTGTACAGTTCACGTAATGGGTGGATTATATATGTCATCTATTGGAAGCAAATTCAATGTTGAATGGTATACTTAGCAAAATATAGGATGCAAATAGAGATGGACACGAATCGCGGAGAAATCTATAAAGAACTATCACAATCAGACGGGCAAAAACAACATGGCAAATCCACAATTCAAACCAACCCCTATGGACAGAAAAAACAAAAATCGCAGAATTTCTGTCCCCTACCGCCTTTATATATACTACTAGCATAAAGTATATAAACTGTATTTTATTCAAACATAGCATCAAGGCCGGCCCTAGGCCGAGGCAAACTCCCAAAATGAGGTTCCATACAAAATTTATTTTTTAAAAAATTGTTCTAAAAAATTGAAAATTATATTTCTTACAATTCTTAAAAATTGATATATATGAAGAAATTGATGGAGATTTAAAGATTTGTGGGGAAAAAATCTCCATACAAATTCATGCTCAACTAAAATAAGCCGGTCCAAGTATAATTTTTTTTAAACGCCTAAAAAATTAAATATGGGGGCACAAAAAAATTTACGCGCAAGATATGTATATGCAAATACAAGGGGAATTTTTTTTTGGAAGCCCCTAAAATTGCGAAAAATTCGGGGGTCCGAGGCGGCTGACGCCCCGGCCTCCATTGGGGGGGGGGGGGGGGGGGTTGGGCATAGCTTGAATCAATAAGATTTTCGCAGAGAATGAACAGGTTCTTTTCCTCCTCCTTTTCATTCGCTGGTAATGGAAATGGGAAGCTATCTTGTTTTGGATAAAATATTTGACCAGTTTACTGTGGTAGGATTCCATATGTTCACATGTGTTCATACAAAGAATAGCGCTAAACTCATATAAGCTCTCATTCACACCTATAGGATCTTTATGTACAACAAACGGGCTTTTGCCAACAAGTGCCCTGAAGCCAAACGTTTCGTTAGAGTTTGTTGTTGGTCATGAGGTATTATCATCAATTAGTATGTTGGTCTATCTTTTTTTACCTTAAAGCCAGAATTTTTTGCTTTTTTCCATTTTGGATACTTGAGTAAAGAGTGCCAGCAGAATTCAGCAGGGTTCTCTTTATTGTCCACCAAGCTCTTTAAAGACTTTGGTTTTCTTCTCTTTATTGAACCGGCCTCATTATTGTTTTGGATCATCAACCATGTCACATAATAACATATCATTGTTTTTAAAGGGGGAATTCAGAAGCAGAAGAAGGAGGAGATTAGGAGATGAGATGAACAATGTATCATACTGAAAAGACTTTTATGTATCTCTGACAAAAATCAAAGATTGAATGTCATCCCCCGATTCATCAAAGAAAACATTGCTAAAGAATCACGACATAAATTATTGTATGTTTGTTAATGATGGTAATTCTATAATGAGGAAAAAATAAAAGTGCGATTGTAGTCATAGATTGAACTTTTGCATTTTGCAATACTGAGTAAAAAGCCTGCTAATCATAAGAACAAAGTCACCCTCATTACAAACACTAGAATGGAATCATGCCCCTTAAATCCCCCAGGCCTCCACTATGCAAAAACCCTTCTCCCTACTTTGACAGTAATGGAAAAGGAAAAGAGAACCTGACCCACCTTCATCACTAACTAAATCATACTACCATTCTACTTAGCAAAAAAAAAAAAAAAACACACCAAGTTGCTATTGCTTTTCTCTTCGCGCTTTGGCGAATCAGAACCCTAGCTAGTCATGATTAGTCCAGGCTGCAAACACTGGATGAGCAATGGGAATCCAAGAACTCAGTAATGGGGATTTCCCATACAGAATCGGTATCCCTCCTCGATCTGGACTAGCCTCTGCTGAACTGTTCAAGCTACTCACCAAAGAAGACGAGTTTGATACATGAGCACTACCCGCTTTGTCTGAATCATTAAACCCTTGAGCTGCAGTAACAGAACTTGCCGATTCAATTCCTAGAAATCCATTCACATGGTGGTCAGTCGAGAATGGATTGTTCTCAAGTTGATCAGACGCCAGTTGAAGCTCCATGTTGCTGTTGTGAACTACAATGGCTTTGTTTCTCCTAGCATGTTCGATGGGAAGTAGGGTGTTACTGGCCATTATCTTCTCCACATCGTATTTTGTTATGTCGAAGTTAGTGACAGCATTTAGCCCACGGAATTTGATTGCTGCAATATCGTAAGCTTCTGCTGCTTCTTCTTGAGTACCTGAGAAGAGTTCAAATGTATAAAATGTAAAACTTCTTTATATTCTTGAACTAATCAACAAGAACATATTAGCAGTTATAAAGTGGAACTAATTACTGAAGGTTCCGAGGTAAAGATCCTTGTTTCCGGAAACCCTCCCTATTCGAGCTTGCCATCTGCCATGTTGGTGATGCCTGCAAGAGTAAGAAACTCATCAGATTATTGTGAATACCGTTATATAGTTCATGTTATATGAAAATCAATTGCCATGCTAACCTCGTCACTCCTCGATAGATAGAAGCTCCTCGAGAAAAACCACTACTTTTCCTGCACGAGAGATATATCTATATAATAAAACATAAAGAAAACTATCAAGTGACTCTCATTCAATATGGTTGAAATCAATGGTCCAGATGTAACCTCACAAAACATATTTTCCCACCTAAAAGTTCCCCCCCCCCCCCCCCCCCCCAAACTCAAATTCAAATCCCCAAAACAACTCCTTTATTTATTTATTTATTTATTTCTCTCTCACTCTCCCTCTCTCTCTCTTATTCTCTCTATTTACTCAGAAATTTATATTTTTCATATTTCAGGTTTGTAAATTTTCAGATTTTTAATGCATTTTTTATTGTTCAAGTTACATTGAAAATAGCAAATATCTCATTAACAGTTAAATTTCATCATTTTCCACATTCAAAATTTTAAGAAGTTGGTTTTACAACCCTATTTATAAAAAAATTTCAACATATACTAATAGAAACATGGACTTTTATTTACAACTAATTACTGTTTTACTATCCAAACTTGAGCTATATAATTGTTGTTTTACTGTTTACAAGACTTTCATATGTTGTATCGTTCCGAAGACGTGCCATAGGCACGTGCCCACAGGCAAATCTAGTATATATATAATGAGAAATGAAATATAAAAGCATTAATAAGATGTAGTAATTGTAAAATACCGAAATTACAAGTGATTTATACATTTACCTCCTCAGATGAGCCACAAACTCTTGCCTGCTCATGTTCTTCATTTCTTCAATCTCATTGCAGTAGTTATCCAACTGCAAAAACATTTTTTTTTCTTTTCCATTTAGCATTATAAAGACTTAAAAGAGTAAATTGATTAAAAGTAAAATCTATATATATGTGATCAAATATACTGGAAAATTGATATGACTTGAAGTCCCCCAGTATTTGAGTGCAGCCAAATCATAAGCTCTAGCAGCTTTGTCTTCCATGTCATATCCTCCTAAGATCAGTTCAAAGGCATCCAACTTCAATTAAATTCAGAAAAAGAAATTTAAAATATTTCAGTTATCAAACAAAACAGAGATGAAATGCATACCCAAATAAACTGCAGAACAATGGATCGAGTTGCATCCAACATACAACAGACAAGAGTACAACATATTAGACTTGATAAAAACTTAAAATCAGAGAAATGTAGCATTGATGTTATGAAAATAATTTCAAACCTTGCCTCCCTTTCCTTGTTTGTCCTTCCTTTTTGCAACTATTATCCCATAAATGTGCCTCATATCTACCAGTCCACCTATGCCTAAAGCAAACCAAAATTAAAAGTTACTAAACAAATACTCAAAATAATTACAACATCTCAAACATTAGAATCCTAATACTAACCTTGTGACACCTCTATACTGAGAAGTCCTCTGTCCAAATGTCTCAATAGACTTCCTATGAACTGGCTGCTTCTTCTCTCCTTTCCCTGTTCCTCCTCTCTTCTTACTTGCATCCATAGGCAAACACTCAGCACCTGAAACCTGGTTCTGAACAGTCGTCACACAACTAGACTGAGTTCCCGGGCTCATCGATAAGCTCAATGGGTCAAAATCCCCAAACCCACTAGCCCAGTTCTTCAACATCTCCTCCTCCTCCAATGGCTGGTAGTATGTCAACTGCTGGTTGTTAAAGGGTTGTCGAAGAAGCTCAGGATGGTTTCTTCGGTGTTCTGTTTCTGGGTTCTGAGTGTAAAACATGCTGTCCAAACTCAGTGCCATTGCCTCTCTGTCACTGTTGCCAAACTGATCAGGGGTCCTCATATTTGGACCACACCCTACGAAATCTTCCAGTTTTGGAGATTGAGATGCCACCATTCCTTCAAAAAATTCAGGTATAAATAGTGAAGTAAGTTTCTTACTTACCTCAAGTAGAAAAGAGTAGAAGCTAGAAAAAACAAACAAACAAACAAACCTTTTTGGTGTGATCTAGTAAGAGCTTCCATAAGGCAGAGAGAGCCATCAGAGTTGAGGGGCATAACAGAGAGCTGGTTGGTGTAAAACCCTGCATTCTCTCCTCCATAGAAAATGGCTGCAGGATCGTTGAAGTGAGGAGATAGGAAGAAGCTGCTTTCCACTGGAGAAGGAAGAGGTGAAGAAGAAGAGGATGTGGGTTGAGAGTGGTTTGGCTCCATATTCATTTGATTGGGGAAAGAGAAGCCAAGCCAGTTTGTATTGCTGTGATTGTTGTTGTTGTTCTCATTCATGGGCTTCATCTTCTTCTTCTTCACAATTTTCACCCAAATAACACTTCTTGCAAAACCCAATGTGAGACAACTCAATCATTGGAGAGTACACATATTCATCATACAAATCTTTTCCTTTTTTTTCAATTTTTTTTTTTTTTTTTGGAGACTTGGGGTTGTGTGTAGGCTAACTAATGTAATGTACTACTATAGTTTATCCTCTCAATGCTGAATGTTCACACTCTTATCCAATATTGAGATTGAGAAGGGAACATGCATAAGAGAAGATAGGTTCGAAGTGAATTTAAAAGGAGAGGGGGTTTATACACAATGAATAAATGAGGGTAACTGTTCTAATAGCATTGGTATAAATATCCTAAATCCGGATCCGATCCGGACCCGGACCCGGCATTGAACCTGAACCGATCTACCCTATACGGGTCCGAATCCTGGTCCTAAAATGGGACCCGTTGTATTTTTGGGTCCGGGTCCACTCAAAAGAGATCCGATCCCGACCCAGATCCGGACCCATTAAAAAAACCCAAAAATCAATATAAAAATAAATATTTTATCTCCATCCCTCCCCTCATTCCTCCTCAATTCTAAATTTTCCTCTTTCAAATTCAAAACTCGTGTTTTTTTTTCTTCTCATCTATTCTAAATTCTCCACTTGCCGCCTCCGATCGCCACTCATACTTCCGCTCCTACCCGAACGGGTAGGAATATTTAAATAGGATCCGAACTCGGAACCGGACCCAGTCTTCACGGGTCCAGGTCCGGATACAATTTTTGGACCCGTAGAGAACCGGATCCGGATCCGGGTAGTGAAGGACCTGAGCCGACCCGACCCGATACCAATGCTACTGTTCTTATTTACTCACTCGCCTCCTCTTGCATTCTATAGGGATCTGTGTGTCGAGAAAGACCATGTCTTTATCTCTTCCTTTGTCTTCATTCCTTGTTACTTTTTGGTCATCACTCTTAAACCCGCTTAAACGCTAAGTAGATGGAAAGGTGTGAAATGAAATGAGATAATATAGTAAATAAAATTTGTTTTTGGTTAAATATAGTTAACTTATACGGCGCTTTTCATAGATTAGGATTTCTGTTGAGATGGCAGGAGCATTAAGATGATATTCAAATGAAGAATAAAGAATATACCACTACACCATGATCAGTGTCGAAAAAAATTAGTGTTGATCTTTTTCCTTAACTTCCTTAATCCTTGTATAATTTGAGATTTTGGCATAGTTGTAGAAATTTCATTGTATATTTCAGTTGCCCCCCTTAACATACTATACAATTCATCCTTTTCACCATTCAAACTAATTTGCAGAAACATTCTATAATTTTTGGGCTAAAGGATGACCGAAAAGGCAAGAACAACCCATGAAGAATAACCAAACGATCCTTGGTCTTCGACGAAAAAGAAACATAATACACTACGAACGAAAAAATAAAAATAAATAAAAAACACAAATGGTGGTCGAAACATCTCTGGTTAAAGCAATCGCATAAGCTAATCCAAATACCTTAAGCAAAGTGGAAAATTTTCATCAAATGAAGTTAGGTATCTAATTAAAGGGCAATACAGCCTTTGAACAAATCTTGCAATCAAAATGGTGCAAGGTTGTACAGTAGTATTCAAATTGCCAAAACCAGGCAGCTTTTACCACGGTCTCATCTAATTCCCATCAGATCAGACAATAAGATAGATTGACAGGGAGGATGACTACTGCCCCTGCCGGTCACTTCACTTCACAACAGTCCTTTCTCTGTTCAAAGCCTGCCTGTTTTTTTTCCTACCCAAAGTATCTATCTAGAACATTACTACTACAATACACAACTTAATTGAGAATTTACTAGAACACCAACTTAATTAAATTACACAATTAATAAAGAGAGCAAAAAATTGAACTGAAAACAAGAGAAACAGAGGGGAGTGTCTCGCTAAAAATATACAGGTATGGGGGCGTAGTTCCAGACAAAAATTGATATGTGGGACTCTGTGATGGGCCGGATTTATTCTAAGATTATGTATGATGATAAAAGAGAGAGGCAACACCCAAAAACATTGAGAAAAAGTTGCCCTTATTTAAGGGCATCAAATCAATATCAGTATCTTAAGAGTACCATATTTTGTTTCACTGCATGTAAACGTACTGCTTTCTACACGACACAAGATCTTTGATTTTCCAAGAGCATCTACTGTAATCGTGGGCTATATATCCAAAAAATGAATATTTTGAAGAAAAAAATCCCTACATTTGTCATCTAAATACCCAATTTTTGGGTATCAAATAAACAAGAGTCGGCTATATTTGACAGTGGAAATGACATTATGCATATTATAAAAATCGGAATATGATATGTCGTTTGAGGAAAAACCTGTCATACATTGAGTGGACGGCAAATGATATGCCGTTTGAAATGATAAATAAAATAAAAAATAAAAAAAAAAGGACGGCAAATGATATGCCGTTTGAGGAAATTTAAAATAATAATAATAATAATGTGTCGTACGGGAGAAGATGATCTCCCGTCATCTTCCGTCCTTCAAAAAAAAATCTTTCATTTTTTTCATCAGACGACAGATGTTCTGCCGTCTTTCATTTTTTTTCTTTGAAAAAGTTTCAGACGGTATATCATGTTCCATTTGATTAAAAAAAAGCATTTTATGAGTATTCACCATTGCAGCGCTACCCCTATTTGGTATTTCTATATTTTCCATATACCTATTTTTTAACTTAAACAACTACAGATGCTCTAAGACCATCTCCAATGCTACTCGCTATTCTTCTCAATTAGCCAAAATAGCGACCTAATCCCCAAAAATCATCTCCAACGGCCTCGCCAAATCACTCGTGATCCTGGCGAGCTGATTTCCGCTAGCGATCTGCTCGCCAAATCTGGCGATTCGAATCACGCTCGCCATTCTCCTTCTGCCGGAGATCAAGGGAGTATAACGGTAAGATTTCTTTCCCGCTTATTAAAATCGACATTGATTTTCTTCTTGTTGTTCATTGGGTTCATCTTCATTGGGTTCTTCTTCTTCTTCATCAGGTAAAAATTTGTGTTTTGAATTTTGTTGTTGTTGTTATTGTTTGGATATGAATTTAATGCAATATGAATTTACTGCATTTTGAATATGAATCAGTGTAGCTGTTTGGGATTTTATTAAAGAATGTCTTTGTCATCAAATCAACTGATTCGAATCGAAGTTAATTAGCTATCAGTGTCCAAATCAATTGAATTCAGAGCTAATCTTTTGTTGGTTGGTTCATACAACTTGTAGAAACCTATATTGGAAACTAAGTAAAGACTATATTGGTATTCATCATAAGGAAAAGAGATAAGAAAAAGCTTTTATTGACTCTCAAAACTATTTAACAATGCTGTTTGTAATAGTTTTTAGTTTATTCATACGACTATTTGTGTTATAAAAGCTTTGAAGTTGTTGTTCTTGTTTAAAGTATATGATTACAAGTATATGAGTGTAAATGTCCAAAACTCTAACATTAGAATCTTCACTTGATCACTTTCTACATAGTACTACATAATCTCCTTCAGCTTTCCTAACCTTTGAAGATTATCTACTACCTAATCCAATGCTATATTTAACAATATTGGTACACATTCATCATAAGGAAAACGGACAAGAAAAAGCTTTTATTGACTCTCAAAACTATTTAACAATGCTGGTTTTAATAGTTTTTAGTTCATTCATACGACTATTTGTGTTATAAAAGCTTTGAAGTTGTTTTTAGTAGTGTACTTTTTGTTCTTTTAATGTTATATAATGTCATCTGTAGTTTCTTTTCCCTTATATAATAAACTATACTCATAACCATCATTTTTTTCCTCTTATTGGCCAGGATTGTGAATAGCTGCCAATCATTCTTATCGAGGACACATCCAATACGTCAAGTGTTTTTAAATTGACTTCCGTACACGTATCAGTGAATTTTGTGGCCATAATTAGGTATGCAAGTTTATTAATACAGTGTTGTCAACTTCATGATTAGATAATGTTATTTGTATAATGTTTCATAACCCACAAGTTATACTAGAGATGAGTGATCACCCCCAGGGAGTTATACTTTGTTTTTTGCAAAGCCTAAGTGTGTATCAGCTGAAGGCATGCACAAAAACCCAACTTGGGGGTTACTTTGGTGAACCTTGATCTGATGTGAGTTAATTAGTGTTGTGGTGATTCTGAATATCAGCTGCAGATTACTGCAGATTACATACTGCTTGCAAATTGCTTATGGTTTACTTATTGCTTAAGCAGATTGCAAATTGCTTAATCAGATTGCTTATTGCTTAATCAGATATATAACTTATTGCTTATTGCTTATTGCTTAATTAGATATATAACTTATTGCTTATTGCTTAAGTAGTGTTGTGCAGATTGCAGATTACTTATAACTTATTGCTTATTGCTTAAGTAGTGTTGTGCAGATTGCTTATTGCTTATTGCTTATTGCTTAATCAGATATATAACTTATTGCTTATTGCTGATTGCTTATTGCTTAATCAGATATATAACTTATAACTTATTGCTTATTTACTATATTGCTTATTACTTAATCAGATATATAACTTGTTGCTTATAACTTATTGCTTATTGCTTAATCAGATATATAACTTGCAATATAACTTGCAATCAAATTACTGCTGCAGATTACTTGTGTATGCAGTTAAGGGTATTCCTGCATTATGCAGGTACTCCTTATCAGATATACTTCAGATACATTTATGTACAAGGAGATACATTATGCAGATACTCCTTATCAGATATACTTCAGATATACTTTATATACTCCTTATCAGATATACATTTCTACTATACTTCAGCTTATATTTCACTATGAGTGCTTCGGATATGCAAGTAACTATGAGTGCATTTCACTATGAAGTAATCCGAGCTATGCAAGTAACTTCGGATATGAGTGCATTTCACTTCCCTTTGGAAGCTTATACTTCAGCTTATATTTCACTATGAAGTAACTATGACTGCATTATGCAGATACTCCTTATCAGATATACTTCAGATACATATATATACAAGGAGATACATTATGAAGATACTCCTTATCAGATATACTATGCATATATATTTCAGATATACACTTTTATACACTATGTATCAGTATTTACACTTTTATACACTATGTATCAATATTTACACTTTTATACACATCCTGCATCCTGAATTTTTCTATATCAGTATATACTTTGTATCAGTGTAAAAGTTTTCTTTCAATACCAGATATATATATAAGATATATCAAGATATATAGGTATATTAGTACATGAAGGTATAGAAGATGTAGGGAAATCCCATTCACTGCTGTGCAGTATATATATATATATATGTGTGTGTGTGTGTGTGTGTGTGTGTGTGTGTGTGTGTGTATCAATGTAAAACTTTTTACCTAATGTTACATATATACCTGACATGAATTTTTTATAAATATTGTGCTTGACTAATTTCATCTTTAATGTTATTTGTTTAGTGACACTTGTGCTCAAGAGGTATATTGCTCCACTGGAGACAGTGAGGAGGATACTTCCGATTATATCAATTGGGGGAAATATTTGGTTCGATGTAATTTTTTTGAGTTTTGCGTCCCTTTGATTTTGTGTATAGGCAGTGATGACTATTCTAAATTGACAAGTATTTTTTCCTTTACCCTACCCTCATCTTCAATTCTTGGCCTCTATTCTATCTCTCTCAGATATACATTTTTTGATTAGAAGAGGTGGGGGTGCATAAAAAAGGGTGGAACTAGTAGGCATGGCATTAACTGCAGCCCTAGTGACACTCCAATTTATGCAAGACATACAGTAATACTTGATTCACTTGAATGTTTTGCAGCACTTATTTGGACTCAAATTTGTTCTGAGCCTACAATTTCTTACTGTTAAATATATATAAGTCCCTTTTGGCAGTATATATATATTGTTAAATTTGTTCTGAGCCTACAATTCAATTAACATTAAGAATTCATTCAATGATATGCAAGAAAGAAACGAGTAATGAGTTTTGATGGTGAATTATGCTCAGAGATTTCACTAGTGGTTCATCGGAGTTTTTTCTGAGAAGAGGCAGAGCATTATGCTTCCTCAGACACGGTATTTACACTATTGCTTCTCTAAATATGGTATAAATGCTCTTTTTTTCTCTTAGACAAGTTCTGAGCATCATGCATGAAATTTTTTTTTGTTCTGCACATATTTTATTCTTCGTAGGATTTAGAATGTATATGCACGAGCATGCACACTAAACACACACACAACTACAAACATGCATCCATATTCTTGTTATTTATTAGTAAATAAAAATTAAAACATTTATGGCTAGCCAAAGTAGATAGCATGATTGGAGTGTGAACTTTTTTCGCTAGCCAAATTATTCATTTGTTATCTATTTTGGCTATTCTAGCTAGCCAAAATAGCTAACGTGGTTGGAGATGCTCTAACACATGTCTAATACCATAATCTGTACTTTGGGGACAGATTTATTAATCCCGCATTCTTCCTTTTCCTTTGATCCTTTTCTTTTGTTTTACTTTAAAGGTTACTAGTATTTTTCCAATGCGATGCACATTTTGATAAGGGTTGGAGGATTTTTACGTGCGATATACGTGTTAAGAAAAAGTTTTGGAGTTGAACGTGCGTTGCACGTAATTGGGAAAAATATTTTGAAAGGAAAGCTACAATTTGTACATGCAATGCATGTGTTTATAAGTAGAATTTGAGTTATACGTGCAACATTTGTGTATGATTAGTGTTTAAAAAATATTATAAAATTGTTTTGCACGTGCATTGCATGTTTTAAATATGTTGAATTTTTTTATTTGTTTGTTTTTGTAGTAATTAATGGGAGAGTTGGAGTTACACGTGCAATGCACGGGTTTGTATGTTGACAAATAATAACTCCAACTCTCCCATTATAATATTAGAAACTTTTTTGTCAGAGTAGTCCCTAAGAGCATATGTAGTTGTTCCCCAAATTTTTAGATTTTGAAAATATTGGCAAAAAAAAGCTCTAGAAGTTCTCTATATTTGGAAATTTTGAGTTTTGGAGAAACAATGTTCTTCTATATTTGAGAGGAGAATCGGAATTGTCAAAATATAGCAATCAGGAACATCAACTTTTGTCTGTGCACAAATTTCTCTGAAAAAATGATCGGACGCTGAATAATTTTTCGTCCAAAAATAAAATAAAATTAAAGTATCGGACAATGAATGATTTGTCGTCCAAATTATATATATATATATATATTGGACGGGATATCAATATATATTGGACGTGATATCAAATCCCGTCCGATCCCTTTTCTTCTCCCAAATTTTAAAAAAGTTTTATAAAACTAGGCCCGATAAAAATTATTATGGATACATTTTAGAATTTAATTGATATTTAATTAAGAATTAAGATGTAATTAAGATTAATTTAAGATTTAATTAAGATTTTTAATTATAAAAAAAACTGTTGAACGGGATTTCATCTCCTGTCCGTGCTTTTGTTTTTATTAATAAATTTCAGACGGTACATGATGTAATTAAGATTTATTTAAGTTTTTTTAATGTTTATAAGATGATTAAATTAGGTACTAGTTATTAAATTAGCTAAATTAATCAAATTAAATATTAAATTAGACTCTAAATGGAAAAGATTAAAACATTAATCATGAGAATAATGTCTGAAACCCACTTTTGGGCTAGGATGTCCAAGGCAAAAAATTCTTGAGATGGGACAACATGTTGTGTCCGTGCTCATCTTTTAAGTTATTATTTTTTGGATGGTACATCATGTACCGTCCGATCATTTTAATTTTTTTTTAAAAAAAATTATACGACAGAACAATATGATGTGTCCGATCGATGAAAAAAATTATTAAAAAATTAAGACAAAACATCTTGTTCCATCTACTAGATTTGGAAATTGCTAAACTCATTTCTCAAATTTGATAAGATATTGTTTTTTATTTGCTAAAATTTGATAAAATAGCAAATGCTTGCAGTGCTATTTTTGTCAAATTTTTTTTTTTTGTGTCAAAATGGCAAAATAGCAACGATTAGAGATGCTCTAACAAATTTGTATCTGTAAATTAGTTCCTGGCAAATTACTATTTACATATTAGTTCTTTACTGAGATGTCGGACCGACACGGTGGTAAACCCTATTTTAGTTACAGAAGAAGGTTTTACACAAACTTTTTACTTGATGATATGATGGTAAAATTTTATTGGTTCAGATTTTAACCTCTCATCAAGTTTAATTATGAGTCATTATAGGAGTTTGATTAAGGGATAATTGCAGAATGTATTATGATTATACGGTTTTGTACTAGTATACTTTTGTTCCAGAATTAATATGTGGGCAGTTGGCCTAGTAGATGACAGGTAATCAATTACTATAATAACAACTACACCAAACAGTTCGAAGATGATTTCCTGATTACACACCTTTGTAAATGATGACTACAACAACACTATAGGCTCGACGTGACATCTCAAGACAGACTCATAGAATTCCAGACCCACATTATCAACGCTGGAATTAGCTGTTCTCAGAGCATCCACAGTCGTGGGCTAAATACCCTAAATTTGGAAAAATATCAAAAAAACGAGCTGCAGTCGTCGTCCAAATACCCAAAATTTGGGTGTACGATGAATAGTGCCTTGCCAAATATAGCAGACGATCTGGCCAAATGCAAAATATAGCTAACAGACTATTATCTTCCGTCCGAACCAATTGACGGGAGATTATCTCCCGTCCGAACGATTTAAAAAAAAAAAAAAAAAAATTTAACAAAGTCAACCAACGGCCTATTATACACCGTCCAAGGAGATTGACGATAGATTATATCCCGTCCGAACCAATTTTTAAAAAAAAAAATTTGAAAAACGATCCGATTGGCCGACGGGAGATTAAACACCGTCTTTTGAAAATGACGGACGATTATCTCCCGTCCCAGGCCATCTTTTGAATTTTTTAATTTTTTTTGTCGTTTAGTGCATTAAAAAAAAAAATTAAAAAAGAAACTTTTTGTACACGTCATTTTGCAATGACGGGAGATTATCTCCCGTCCCAGGCCTTTTCTTGATTTTTTATTTTATTTATTTTTTATTTTTTTGTCTTCTAGTGCATAAAAAAAAAAAAAAAATTTAAAAAAAAATTTGGAACGGACGATTATACTCCGTCATTCTTAATGGACGGATAATAATCTCCCGTCCGGCTATATTTTAGCTTTCGACGACTGCAGCAACATTCTTTTTTTCCTATTTTCTAATTGCTATTTACCCAAAATTTGGCAAGAACGACTATGGATGCTCTCAGGGCCAAGATAAGAAATCTTAGGGATTGACGGCACGTTCATCATTAAGTCCCTATATAACCGAATACACTTTAGGGGATATACCCCAAAGTGGTCGTGCGTCATTTGGAGGACGAAAGTCCCGTTGAAGGTCAGAGTTTTTCTCTGGCTGGTGTTAAACAACGCCATTTTGACTAGAAAAAATCTCACTAAACGCCAACTGAATATTGATTCTTGTTGCGGGTTCTGCCACGCGCCAATAGAATCTAGAGACCACATGTTCCTGCAGTGCCCCAGGAGCAAAGTGGTACTTGTTGAGATACTCAGCGCCCTGAGGACGAATCAGTACCCCCGTGTGTACGAGGATCTGTGGGTAGGTCCAAATTTTGCCTCTGAGAGAAGGACTATGAGAGAATCGTGGTATATCACTATCGCCGCAACGACCTGGGTTTTTTGGCTAGACAGAAACAATTTTTATTTTCGCAATACTCGTAATAATATTTCTGCTAATTTGACCCACATAATGCATCTTATTTCATTTTGGGCTAATGTGGCAGCAGCAGGTCCCAGGGGGAGGATAGCGAGCGTTTTCCAGGTCGAGAAGTTTGATGACGAGGAGGTTCAGATCGGTCCGACGATCGATTGACAGACAGCGTGGCCTTTACTGTGGATAGATACCCACCACCACAGGATTTATTGGAGGGACTTGATGTATTTTGATTTTACGCATATTTGTTGCAGCCATTATGGTATTTTGGACCCGCTCCCCTTGCTTGGGGTGGAGATTTTGTACTTTTGTTTATGCACTTTTATTTTTATTTTTTCGTAGGACCTTGTAACTGACTCAGTACTCTAAGTTTGTTTTATTAATCTCTTATTAATCAAACAGGGTGGTCATACTCCACATTTTCCTCCAAAAAAAAAAACAAAAAAACACACTATAGGCACATTACATTACACGGTAATTTACACATGCGGTGCACGCACGTCTTTATAAATATATATTTTTTATATAAAATTTTTTGACGATGTCTGTCATCGAACCTAAGATCTCTTTTATATTAGTTATATATGTGCATTGCACGTGTTTGTTTGATTATAAATGGAGTATGTTTAATGACAAACTCTCTCATTAAAATTGTAGAGATTACTGAACTCGAACTTTTTTTGTGGAATGATAACTGCACAGATTCACAATACCAAATTATATAGCCAATGCCAAATACTAGTATTTAGAACAAAAACTTCATTGTTGTTGCATATATATAAATTGATCAAATTCCACGAATTGGCATTCACTAGAGCTTCTTGTTTAGCCCGAACCTTTTGGCGAAAAACCAGTCACTCACCCACATTGGCGACCACCCAAGAACTGCAAACAGGGCCGTCATGTGCCCGTACACGATCTGCCTTGGGGGTTTGGGACTCAATATCCTCCTTGCCACATACCTCGCCAGCTCTCCTCCATCCGTCGCACGTGCACCTTGTGACGCCCTAGCTCTCTCTGCAATTGCCTCCTTGAACTGCCCGTACATTTTCCATTCCTGAACACCAAGCTTCTGAGTATTAGCTGTGCCTAGATTGGACCTAATTGCACCAGGCAACACTTTGATCACTTGAACACCAAATGGCTTCAATTCCACCCTTAGTGAGTCCGACAATGCGTGAACCATGGCCTTGGATGCGCAATATGATCCAGCAAATGGGGTTGGGACTGTGCCTACAATGCTTCCGATGTTTACAATTTGACCAGATCGGCGAGCAACCATATTGGGCGCAACTGCTTGAACCTGGTTCGATTGATGTAAAATTGTTTCCTTTTTATCAAAATAATATAACTGAGTCGAAAGACTCGTGCATATGGGCTATCATTTTAAATTTATAATACATACATGTACATGTGCAACAAATTAATATTATCGCTTTATAAAAATTTAACTATGCACATGTATACAGAGTGATCAACATAATTAAGCATGAATCATTTAATAATCTATCTCTACTACTATAATGGGAGAAGGCCTTAGTGTTATTTGTCCTTCTACCAACCCGTGCAACGCACGTGCATAACTATTGCAAATGAGGTTTTAGATTAAATCTGAATTTTTACTTTTAAAAAATTATATTTATTAAGACGTGCATTGCACGTGTAAACTACTAGTATCTATAACTATTATAATGGGAGAGATGGGGTTCCAAACAAATAAACAATTTTTTATTGTTTTTTGCGTGTTAGTAGGTTTTTTTTTTTTTGTCTTTTTCCTTCTTCCTCCACGTGCATCGCACGTGCATGATACTAGTAACTATTATAATGGGAGAGATGGGGTAGGTAAACAAATAAACATTTTTTTAATTTTTTTGTATGTGTGCAAACACGTGCAGCGCACGTGTTGGTAGGTTTTTTTTTGTCCTTTTCCTTCCTCCTTCACGTGCATCGCACGTGCATCATACTTTTTTTTTTGTCCTTTTCCTTCCTCCTCCACGTGCATCGCACGTGCATCATACTAGTGTTCCATAATTCTCTGGGAGATGTACGTTAATATTTCTGAAAAGCGAGAAGAAACTTCAATTAATTCCTCACCATTCTTAGTTGCCCTAGAGTGTTCACTTCCCAAGCACGCCTTACCGCATCAAGATTGAGTTCAGCTAGTGGTCCGGTACTCCCAATGCCTGCATTGTTAACCAAAACATCAATCCGACCATACCTTTCTAACACTTTAGCAACGGCTAGTTTTACGCTCTCATCGGAAGCAACATCAAGCTCAATTGCCTGAGCACCAATTGATCCAACAAGATCATTGAGATCCGCAACACGGTCAGGGATATCAGATGCCACCACTTGGCAGTTGTGTTCAGCGAATGCCTTGCAGTACTCGTAGCCAATGCCACCCTTAGCGCAGCCGGTGACTACCACAATTTTCTTGTCGTCGACCATTTGATAATTATTACACAAATTATTCACTTTGATTATTGGGTTTATGACTTAGATTTCTTCTTTTGAGATGATTCAGTTTAAAAGGGTTTTGCAAAATTAGTGGGAAGTCCGATGGGATTTGGATCGATGTATTAGTTGATGAGTTATTGTTGTTTGTGAGGAGGATATTCTTTTGTTATACGTACAGTCGGCTACTTATTTCAGTGTTTAGTCTTTGTCGTGTACAATGAAGTGTATATTAGACTTGTATTTGAGATTTTTTTGCAGTATGAGATCAGTACATCGATATCATCAATAAGTAGTACGTAAATTGCTTTGTTTTTATTTTGTTGTCAAGGAAAGAAATATTTTTTCTTAATCGGAAACGAAGTCTGTGAATTGCTTATATTTCATACTCAAAGCGATTTGCTAGAGAGATGACTACCAGTATAAACCAAGTTGGATATTTTAAATTAACAAACTTGAATAGAGAAAAAGGATTTATATGGTCGATTCAAAGATGACGGAAAGATCTTATCCAGTTCCATCAATAAAACTAGTATAATGTACGTGCAATGCACGTATAAAAATTAAAGTCATCAAATTAAATGAATATATATCAAATAAAAAAAAAGTTTATATTTTAATTTTTTGAATTGAGCTACACGTGTGATGCACATTTATATTTGTTGGATATAGTTTGTACGCGTATTATATGTGTTTATATAGTTACAAAGTTAGGGTTTGTTTGTTACAAACTCTAACTCTCCCATTAAAATAGTAAAGATTATTACAAAAATAGTTGAAATGAAGGTAACATAGAAACGTGATACGGATTATTTTTTATTTATTTATTTATTATTTTTTGGGTTCCGGGTCAACCTTATCAGGCGGTTGGGTTGGTTCAAAACCCGACCAAGTTGCAACCCAATTCTTGCCATGCATGTCTAAGTCTAATTACTAATGTAAGCTTTTTTTTTTTTTTTTTTTTTTTTTTTTTGGGGGGGGGGGGGGGGGGGGGGGGGGGGGGGGGTTGGGGTCAGCCTTATCAAGCGATTGGTTTGGTTCAAAACCCGACCAAGTTGCATCCAAATACTCGCCATGTCTAAGTCTAATTGATAATGGATGCTTTTTGACCCGGTCTGTTAGGTTTATATCTTGCAAACTAGGTTCGATGTAAAGATATGACGGTGAAGTGAGAAGATGATCCAAAGCGAATATGGAGATGAAAGAATCAGCAGTTGTAACAACCTGGGCCCGCTCAACTGTGTACACTCATAAACGCGTTTACAAGCCCAAAAGAATCTAACCACGGCCCCACCACAGAGCACAACCTCACCAAAATATTATAGCTTAGTAGGTGCTCTTGAATCCTTGGCAATCTAATATATAATAACCCATACCTCATTTCTGAACCAATATGGGACTATGTAAATGTAGGGGTATTACAATCACCTTTCCTTTGAACATAACGTCTTCGCTAAGCTCGGGTCCTTCATCTAGCCAGGACCTTCTTTTTAGTCAATGTAGTTCACATGGATGCCACTACCCTAGTCCCGCCAGCGTACTGACCTGGTCTTCCTACCAGCATATTGTCCCCCACTAGTGTGTACACCCTATGTGACCCCACCATCGGTGTCGAAACCAGTATCTGATATTATTTGTAACGTTTCGGGCCCGCTCAGCTGCGTACATACCTACGCACATCTACACGCCCTACAGAACCTAACCACGACCCCACTACATGGCATTGTTGGGTTTATGTCTTGCATACTATGTTGGATACAAAGAGGATGAGACGATAGAAGAATCGATATGGTTGAAGATAGAGAAGGAAACAGTCAGCAACAGCAACAGCAGCAGGTCTCGGTTGATCAACCTTGAGGTGTGGTCGACCGTCACCTGTACAGGATCTTCCTGCGAGGAGGATGGTCGACCGGTCTTATTAAACAATTGACCGTTCGCGGCGCTGATGGGTTTGGGCTCGGGTCTGGCTGATTTGTGAGAAGCCCAACTTCGTCTTTAAGTCAAATCATGTGGCTTTTATCATTGGGTTATCTCTTCTGTAATACCCAATGACTATTGCATCAAGATATCAAACTAGGGTTCTTTAGATCTCTATATATTGTTATTATTGGCCTCCATTGAAAGCCAATAGAAAGTACTTCATTAAAAGAGAGATTGAGTGATTCTCTAATTGTAAACAACTAGTACTTGCTGGTGAGGCTTGAGAGATGGTCGTTGTGAGAATTGTAATATTCTTGTATTTTCTCTAGTTGAATAGCATTTCGGATTTCGTCTCCTCCAGATTAAGACGAAAGCCCCAACCGGGACAAATTTGTGTACTTTAGTGTGTTTGGTGTGATCTCATATGTGCTTGGTAGTTTGTATTGATTGTATTGCATAACTTAACAATATCCTCAATTTCTTAACAATTAGTATCAGAGCTATTCAGGTTTGTGGGTTTGTTCGATTTCCCTGGAGAATATGGCAAATTAGATCATGAAGATCAAGTAGTTTGAAGGTAAGATCAACTTTGATCTCTTAAAGGTGGACATGCATGAAACATCGGTTCAACAATTCTTGTATCTAGTCCTAAAAGGAGATAAAGGAAGACCAATTGGCACAAAACAGGAGAATTGGGAGGATATTTATTCAGAATCCTTCGGTTTAATCAGTATGTCATCGACGAACGAAGTCAGCTATATAAGAGAAACGCGTCGAGTCTTTATGCATATTCAGAACTGACTACTCGGAATTGTCATTGCAGTATCAGATGTACCAGGAAGGAAAGTTGAGGGGTTACCCAATGAAGAAAAGTACCGCTCTTCTAGATCATACAATAGAGTTCAATATGGGGTTATCTGAACCGATGGCGTTCAACGTAGATGATCTAAATTCTTCTTTCTTGAGATATTCACCACCAAATTTATCTAACATGATAACTGTGTTAGGCGAGAAATCTACCAAGGAAAAGTTTTCCATAAAAGACATGATCAAGGGGTTGTAGGAGGATGCACTTACGAAGGAGAGTCAGAGGGCGTCAACTTCTGTGAGTTACTTGGAGGTGGATTGTACTTCGAATGGAAGGAAAAGTGTATATAGGGGTAAGTTCTGTGGCCACCAATAAAAATTGATTGTGCATTACATGAGAGACTGTTGCAAGTAGTGGAGTTAGAGGGGCGCCAAATCCAGTGTCGCTAAATCAGGTGATAGCTTAAACAGTGCTTTTATTTTAAGTTCTTTAGATGTGGATTCTAGTTGTTCTTTTGATTCGATTAGTTCTTCTCAAGATTGCTCCGAGAGGGAGATGGTTTCTACTTACAAGTTTGCATCATGTCATTGTGTGAGAACGAAGATTGATAATGTTTGCGAAGTAATGGTTCTTACTTACAAGTTTGTATCATGTCGTTGTGTGAGAACGAAAGTTGACAAAATTTGTGAAGTAAGGGGTGAAAGTGTAACGCCCCGATTTCTGGTAACTGGAAAACCATGACATAAGCCAGAATCTTTTCTTCAATTATCCACAATACACAGAAAAGACAGAAAAATTTAAAACTTTTTATTCAACACAAATATATTACAAATCCGAATGTTACAAAATTGCAATATATTACGACAGTGTTACAATAATACCTTTACAATCCCAAGTGTTACAACTTTCAACATATTACATCCGAGTACAATGAATAAAGAACAACACTTAGTATTTCACTTGAAGCTTTCCAACAAATAAATAGATTACAAAAATTGTTACAATGGAACAATAGTAAACAACATATAATGCAGCGGAAATAAAACGACTCTTGCTTCTCTCCCCTTGAATCCTCCTGAATCCTGTACCTGTACTTCTGCAATATGGTACCTATAGAAATGGGGATATCAGTACATATACTGACGTTTTTAAGGCTGATAACTAGCAGTAATTCTCCACTTAAGCAAACAGATTGATGAAAAGAAGAACGTGTATATATAATTGATGTGTCAGTGTATGCTATGCCTTAGACTTTAATGCAGATTGACTAACGCAAAGATACACTTATTCTAATGCAAGCAAGTCTTCAGAACATTATGCAGTCCATACTACATACGCCCCATCTCAAGCCGTTTCTTCATATATAGAGATTTAAACCCACGTTATGAATTCTACATTGTACACAATCATGTTCCTGATAATACAACATGACTGTGAGGTTACAGGTGGGTCAAGTCCCACCAATGCATTACGATTATGGTATCTCTGTTTGTCACTACTACCCGACATGCCAGACCTCACTCAAAAACAAGGTTGCAGGTACGGTCTAGTTCCGTTACTACAGTCATATGGTGGTGTCCATGTTTGCCACTATTGCCCAGCGTATCGGGCCTCATTCAAAAATCAAAAAGAACATAGGGTATCGCATGTGCAGGATAGCGCGAAGCCTATCCTGTGGCACCCCTGGGGTTTCGCAAGCGCAGGACTGCATGTTGCATCCTGTGGCACCCCAAGCCACGGTATTTTAGGAATTAACAGACGAGATACTTAACCCGTGCTCCCAACTCGTGAGATGACACCGTACGTAACCCTTTGACGGAAAGGTATAACCCAATAATACTGCCTAGTGTCGGCCTATAGGACAGGTCAGATCATAAGGAATCACCCTTAACACCAACTTTTTTCCTTCGGCAAAAATGATAATAAGTAAATGTTAAGTAGTAATAGCCATAAGTTACTACCTTAGCGATGTCACTAAACCCTAACAATCTCACGGGGTTTTCAATAACTTTCTTATGATTATCCCGATCCAACTCATGGCCTATCGATCCAAGACACCGGTGACGGAAATCTCTCTCACTCATCATTACCCTTAACTCAGATCTCGTCAACATTCTCGGCCCACGATCAACCCACATCAGTTAAGATCCGTCGGTGCTCGATGTGTGATTTATCCACAGTTTCTAAGGTGATAAGATGCAATTCTTGATGGTCGATGGCCCCTACGGCAACTATGAGACCCTATCACTACCCCTAACTTGGATCTCGTCAACACTCTCAGCCTGCGATCAACCCACATCAGTTAAGATCCGTCGGTGCTCGAGGTGTAATTTATCCACAGTTTCCAAGATGGTAAGATGCGATTCTTGATGTTCGATGACCCCTAGGCTAGCTTTTATCTAGCTAACAATACTAGTGACTTTTCCAACCACTATTTACCATATATTGAAGATGAAGCATGTGCACATCATATGGTCCAATTTCAGTTAGAAATGCATACAACTAGAACTTATGGGTTCTTTTTCCAAATTTGAACTAGGACAATATGCGACTAGGTTTATGGGTTCTTTCTCAAAGTTGAGCTAGAATCACCTAGAACCTAATTGCATGGGTTCCTTGCCAATTCGAGGTAAAACTATCATGGAGCTAGTTTCATCGGTTTCTTCTTAAAAATTGAACTAGAACAACTATGGAACATGGGTTCATTTCAATAATTCAATTGGATTAGCATGCAAGCTAAACTCATGGGTTTCTTTTAGGATTTAACCAAAACCATTACAATCATATAACTCAAACATGTATGGATTCTTTTGAATCTAAAATAACTACACATCTCAAACATGGGTTCTTTACTAGAACCACTACAATAACACAAGCATGATGGGTTTCTTACTACAACAATCTACAACTCAAGTATGGTATCTTTCTATAATCAACCTACAATAACTCAAGCATGGTATACAACTTAAGTATGAGTTTCTTACTACAACAACTCAAGCATGGTATCTTTCTATAATCAACCTACAACAACTCAAGCATGGTATATTTACTATAATCAACTCAAGCATGGGTTTCTCACTATAATCAACCTACAACAACTCAAACATGGTATATTTACTATAATCAACTCAAGCATTAGTTCCTCACTATAATCAACCTATAACAACTCAAGCATGGTATACTTACTATAATCAACCTACAACAACTCAAGCATGGTATTTTTCTATAAGTCAAGCATGAATACAATCTAAGCATGGGTTTCATTCTACAACAACTCAAGCATGGTATCTTTCTATAACTCAAGCATGGTATACTTACTATAATCAACCTACAACAACTCAAGCATGGTACTTACTATAATCAACCTACAACAACTCAAGCATGGTACTTACTATAATCAACTCAAGCATGAGTTTCTCACTATAATCAACCTACAACAACTCAAGCATGATATATTCACTATAATCAACTCAAGCATGGGTTTCTCACTATAATCAACCTATAACAACTCAAGCATAGTATACTTACTATAATCAACTCAAGCATGAGTTCCTCACTATAATCAACCTACAACTCAAGCATGAGTTCCTCACTATAATCAACCTACAACTCAAGCATGGTATCTTTCTATAACTCAAGCATGAATACAATCTAAGCATGGGTTTCCTTTTACAACAACTCAAGCATGATATCTTTCTATAACTCAAGCATGGTATACTTACTATAATCAACTCAAGCATGGATTTCTCACTATAATCAACCTACAATAACTCATGCATGGGTTTCTTACTATAATCAACCTACAACAACTCAAGCATGGTATTTGGATTCTTTTTGAAACTAGAACAAGTACGAATGGGTTCATGGGTTTCACAAGCATGGTTCAAGGGTTCACAAGTATGAATAAGTTCATAAGCATGAAGGGGTTTATAAGCATGAATGGGTTTCCTTGCTACACAACATAAGCATGGATTGGTTCACAAGCATTAATAAGTTCACAAACATGAATGGGTTTCTTATTACAACAACTACAAATCTCAAGCATGATTGGTTCACAAGCATGAATAGATTCTCTTTTTGACATAGAACACAAATATGGTAGGTTCATGGGTTCACATAAGCATGGATGGGTTCTTTGCTACAACTCAAGCATGGTAGGTTCTTTACTAAAAACAACTAAATATCACAAGCATGATTGAGTTTCTAGCAACCTATAAAAGTTTAGAACATGCCACTAAAAGACTAAAAATAAATTATTACAAGACTACTTCTTTAGGAAATTACACGTCCTATATATTACAAAGACTACATTCATTTAGTCTACAAATTTCTACATACTACAACTTACTTTTCTTCAATCCTACAAGTTCCTACATACAAAAAGAGCAACCTTTTATGAATAAGGGTTAGTAAGAAATGATTTCTTAACGAAGTAGAGAACAACATACAACAAAACTTATCTTTAAAATAGCTAGATGAGTCCTACAACCCTAGAATGGGTAAGTAAATATTTTCTACCACACTAATCTTTATAGGCACATAGCTATAGTCCAAGTGGTCATTTGTGTTAACAAAATAACCATAATAATAACAATAGTCATAACAAGGTTAAAAAAACAACCTTTATGTATTTTATTTAAGTTCCACCACCTATCTTTTTCATGGGATCCTTTTGATCCCTACAACCACCTTATGCTTAATACTTAGTCCAAGTCTTTTTTAGAACACACATACAACAAAAGTGGACGAGAATCTACACAAATAAAAAGAGAAAACTTCATCTTGATTTTCCACCGTTCTTATGCACAAATCTTAGTCCAATTAGTCCAAAATAATCATCACAATAATACTAACCATACAAGGTCTCAAAAATCAGCCTTTATGTGATTTTGTTGAGTCCTTTCAATCCATCTTTTTCATGGAATCATTTTGATCCCTACAAACATGCTTCTGCTTAGGAATTTAGTCCAAGTTATTTAGGAACACAAAAACACAACAACACATCATAAAGATGGGTTCTTTTTAACCTACAACCATTTATATGCTTAGAAAATAGTCCAAGTTATTATAGAACATACACCTACAACATCCACCATCATAAAGATGGGTTCTTTTAGCCTATAACAACTGACCATCAAAAGATGGGTTCTTTCTCACATACAACCATTTCTAACCCTTAAAGATGGGTTCTTTTCTATATAAACAAAATAAAAAAAAGAACAAGCAACTAAAATTAGAAGTAGAGAATCCCCACCTTTGAATCTATGTAGGAAGGACTAGCTAGCAACCTTCTCCTTCCTCCTTAGCTTTCTACTACAAAAAACCTTCATGAAGAACACTCTTATGGAAAATCCCAAATGAAGAACAGTTAAGGTTTCTTCTCTTTCTTTTCTTCTCTCTTTTTTTCCTTATAAATGAGGCAAAGAGTGAGGGGGGGGGGGGGGGGGGTTTATAGGATAAAAGAGATGTGAAAAGTGCAAAATGTGCTAGGGATTTTGCAAAATGCCCCTTGGGGTAATGTTGGCCGGTGGAGAAGAGGTTTCTAGTAGAAGACACACACTAATACTCTTATGTATCTTTAATTAATTCTAACCCTAGGTTTAAGCCTCCAAACAAATTCTAGCCATCCAAATTTGATTAATCATGACAAAAATAAGATATTTTTGTCCAAAACACATACTATATAATTTGTACAAACGTACGAAATCGGTACAATACGCATACGTATGTGTATATCTATATACTGATAATTTCTGTTTGTAAAACCGCTTAATCCGTACAAAAATAAATTAATTACGAAAATAATAGTAAAATAAATTTTATTATCTGTCCGAAAAATTCCAGTACCAATTTGATACAATACAGATGTATACAGACTTGTATATAGAGACAGATAATGTTTATTAACAAAACCGGGTGATATCCACCAAAAATATTTTATTTCGGAAAATAATAATAAAATAATAATAAAATAATAATTTTAAATACATGCCCGGGATTTTCCAGACATTCTTTTTCAAAAATGCATTTTTCAGGATTTTGTACAAGTGCACAAAACTGATACAGTACCTGTATATACTTACCAGTATATAGGTCCAGGTAAATTTTTTTGAAATGAAACCAAGAAATTCCCATTAAAAATATTTTAATTTAAAAATAATAATTTATACAATATAATATCCGTCCGGGATATTATAGAGAGAATAGTAGAGTCGAAGATGATAGACGGAAGGAGATACACACTAGAGGATGGAATGCATATTTCTTTCATTAAACAGAGCCTTTTATGAAAGGTACACAGAACTTTAGAAGCACGGGACTGCAGGTACACAGATCTAGGTGGGGTTCGATCAGATTGGAAAAGTTTTCGTAAGATAATGAAGGGAAAGAGGGATTTTGAGCACAACTTCTACAAGCTTTGTTGGAATATGACAACTTGTGCAAGTGTTTCGAAGCCTTACATTTCTAAAATATTATCTAGTTTGTCGTCACTAGAATTATCCGAGGGAGACTACGACGTTCGAATATCATCGGAAGGCAGATGGAGCCTTGATGTAGGTGGTGTTCATGTGGACGGTGGCACCTCCATGATGACATCTACTGGAGTGTGTGCTTGAGGGGGGCATAGAGCGTGAGAAAAATATGTGGTGGTAGATTCAACTAGCATAGGAAGCCACTGAACCAAGTTGGTTGCAAGAGGAGAATAAAAGAGTCTAGAAGGTTTTAAATCACACATGTATGATTCATAGTATGCAATGATACGAAGACGATGAGATGATAGAAGAATTGATATGGTTGAAGATATAGAAGAAAACAATCATCAGCAGTAGCAGTAGCAGGTGCGGTCGACTGTCACCTGTACAGAATCTTCTCGTGAGGAGGACGATCATGTAACACCCCACATTTTAATTTAAATTAAAAATGCACTTTTTAATTTTTGCACGTATGATGCACGTGCAAATTTTTATTCCCATTTTGTTACTCTCATTTACAAATTTTTAGCATGCATAAGTTTTTAATTAGCTTTCTTTTGATCCATGGACCTAAAAATTAAAATCTAGCCCATTAGGAAAAGAGCTCATTAGGATAATTAAATTAATTAATTAGAAGTAAGCCCATGAATCAAGCCCACTAATAAAATCACAATTTAAGTTGAGCTTGGACTAATACATGACAAGTTACAACTTTATGAACACATTTAGAGCTATAGAAATTGTACTAAATTTGTATTGTGCATGTGTGCATGCACATAATGGGCATTGGCCGGATTACACCTAAGTTGTGGCTGGGTTATAGCATAAGTGGGAGGGGAAGAGTTCGGGGGTTATGGGGGTTAAGCTTTTGAGAGGTTAGAAAGATGAGAAGCTGTAAGTTTTAGGAGTTTAGAACATGAAGAGTTGTAAGAATTAATATGGAGAGATATTAGGTGTAAAATTATGCATAATAGACCCTAACCATACCCTATAAATAGAGCCTCATTTCCTACTTTTCCTTTGCACAAAAAACATAATCAAAAGAAAAGGAAAGAAAGAAACGAAAGTGAGTGAGAGAAGTTCTATTGCTTGGAGGAAATTCTTGCTTGGAGAAGTCTTACTAGGAGGAGAAAGCTTTGCTAGAGAAGCTAGGAGCTAGGAGGAATCATCTTTTCAGTTGTGGTTTTCAATCTTCTCAAAGGTGGGTGATCTATTTTCTTTCTAGAATAGAAATTTGCATGCTAAATAGTTTAATGAGTAGTATAATTTGAATGAGATATATGTAGAATTCATGCTAGCATAATTTGCAACGATCATGTTTAGAATTAGTGAACAAATTGTTACCATGCTAATTTAAAAGTAGAGTCCAACTAAGGAATTAATCATAGGAATCATGTTAAAATATTTGCAAATTTGTATGTTTTGTTGAATGTGTGATTTTCTTTTAGAACTGGTTAAAGAACAATATATTTCGACATGATGATTAAGAAAGAAAAAAAGAAAAGAGAAAAATAACTCTTTATGTCGACATAGGTTAAAGATACAATTTATGCATGAAGGAGATTCTTTTAGATATTCATGATTGATTAAGAGATATGCTTGTTTTACCACAAAATGTAACTAGTATAATAGAGTATATGAACTAGTTTTACTAAACATAATTTTAGTTTCGAGATTTGGGAAAAAATGAAAATATGCATGCAAAGAAAAAATATATATATATAAAAATGAAGTTATAATTTTCTAAAAATAAGTTTGAACCCTTAATTTACTGTTTAAATATTTTTCTTAGTCCAAGAGAGACTTTGTTTCATTATTCTAACAGAATGGATTATTTTCGATAAACGAGTTTTGGTAAAAGGAACTAAATTCAGAGTAATGTATACAAAAGTATATTAGTATAACCCTTAAACAGAAAATACACTTAGACTTACTGGTTAGCCAGTGCATAACAGAATACAACTTGTAAGAAGTCTTGGGTTCAAAGCTTGATAGTCACATTTATTTTATTTCTTTTAAATTAATCCCGAGACCGAGCATCAAAATATGTATCTTTCGGCATAGGAACTTGACGCTAGGTCCTCTTGGACCAAACAACTAGCGGGTGTGGGGTTTTCCTTGGGCGCCACTGTAGCTCACGTGCAGCCCAAGTTCGAAACCTGTGGGCTGCACTTCTTTTATGGTGTTTGATATATATTTTTTTATTATCGGCTCTCTTTTTCTCACTTCTCTATAAATGAAAAATGGAATTTTATTAAAGAGGAATTGCATTATTTTTAAGTGTAAAAATGAAAAGTTAGATAGAAAGATGAATAATGTGAATTTAAAAATAGATCCTTCTTTTATTAAGAAGAGTGAAATAATATTTTGCGAAGTAATTACATTGAAGAAATTGCATCTATATTTTGTTTAAGAAATATTTTTGAAATGAATTGAGATATCATATGAGTTTGAAATTGAGAATGAAAATTTTATGTAATGAAGTTGTACTCTTGAAATAAGTGATTTGCTTATAAAGATTTTTATTGAATAGATAGATCATGAATAATGACAAGATGTGATCTTTGTGAATAAAATTGAAGATGCAAATAATCTAAGTTTTAAGACATGTTTATTAAAGGGTTATGTGTACCCATGGAAATCTTGTACATGAAAAGATTGTGATTTTGAGTTAGTAAGACCTCGAATACCGGCACTATTGAGATAAAAGATTTGAGAAGTGATTTTGAGATATGGCCTTGGAGCTATCTCGTATTTGTTGACAAAGTCTGGTAGGGGGTAAGACTAATTCTAGGTTTGGAAAATTATTTATGTCTTGAAATAAGTAATTAGGCACATAAGTGAAGACGTAGTAAACCTGGGCAAACGTAAGTGGGGCGCTCTATATAGTCGGCGGTGGACTCCGATGCTATTGACCCGGTTGGTGGACTGAGGTTGCTCCGTGGGAGACGGATTTTTATTTTAAATCCGGGACTATGAGGACGGGTCAGCGGTGGACTCCAGGATCTTGAGAAGTCGGGCGGATAGTTTGCCATATTCCCATGTATATACGTATACCGGGGCTAGATGGTCACTTGCGGGATGATTCGCACGATGTGGGATCTGTTATAACAGTCAGCGGTGAACTCCGGGGCTGAGATTCAAATTCGTGGAATGATCTAAATCTTGTCTTATTACTGGGTAGTTATCATAGCGAGGGATCGAGCCCTTTATTGTGGAGTACGTAGACGCTTGCCCTCGGACCTATGTAGTATGGGATGCACAGAATCCGAACAAGTGTGTATTAGTGTCATCCAGTATAAGAATGTGTGCACTAGGCATTAAGGTATCGCATACACTTACATGTTTAGCGTAGTCACAATTCAACACTTTATTTGTTCATCCAGTCTTTGTGATTTTGCTAAAGTAATGAGATCGTTATATGAACGGCATAGAGAGGATAGCCGAGTATAACATTTTCGTCAGTTGTAAGTAACTGATGTGCCCACAGCTTAATATGCAGGTAATGGACTATTCATGAAGCAATAAAGCTATTATGATGCAATTGATGATTTATTTGATAAAGTTGTACAAGTTATATTGTTTTCAATGTTGTAATCTTTTATTCTTCTGCTGTGTAAACAAAGTGTAATGAACTCTGATGTACTATTGAAAAAGTTTTAAATTTTCTTGTAAAATTGTACGAAGTGAAGTAAAGATCCTATGAAATATCGAATTCAGTCTTATTTGGAATTCGGGGCGTTACAGGTCGAGCGGTCTTGTTGGACAGTCGACCGTTCGCGGCGCTGATGGATTTTGGGCTTGGGTCGGGCTGATTCGTGAGAAGCCCAACTTTGTCTTTAAATCAGATCGTGTGTTTGACTCATCTCGTGTTTCTTCTCCTACGGATTAAGGCAAAAACCCCAACCGGGTAAATTTGTGTGCTTTGGTGTGTTTAATGTGATCTCCTATGTACTTGGTAGTTTGTTTTGATTGCATCGCATAACTCAACAACATCCTCAATTTTTTTACAGGTACAGCCTCACCAAAAGTGCTATAACTTAGTAGGTACTCTTGCATCATTGATAATCTAATATATAATAACTCATAGCACACTTCCTAACCAATATGGGACTATGTATATCTAAGGGTATTACAACAGCAGCAAGAAGAAGTAGTATCAGATTGCAGTCGACTGCATAGGATTTCAATCAACTGAAATAATTTGGTATGCTCTATGACTTGAGAGCAATTGAAAACTCTTGGAGTAGTCGGCAGATATTGGCGCAGCAGCAGATTTGGGTCGGGTTTTAGTGATTTCTTTGAAGCCCAAATTCTTCTCCAAGTAAGAATGTACGGCCCTATCATGTGGTTTTCTCTTCAGAGTATATCAGACGGTTATTGTATCTTGACTACAACCTAGAGTTTCTTTTTATCTCTATATATTAATATAATGGCTGTTGGGTTTATGTCTTGCATACTATGTTGGATAAGAAGACGATGAGACGATGGAGTAATCGAAACGATCAGAGACGGAGTGGAAGCAAGGGGAAACAGTCAGCAGCAACAGCAGCAGCAACAAGTTGCGGTCGACCGTCCTAGGGTGTGGTCGACTGCCGTACTATGCAGGAGTTCCTGAGAGGGGGACGGTCGACCGCGGGTGCGGTCGACCGAACGCAGTGCTGATGGATTATCTGGATCGGGTCTTGGTGATGCATGAGAAGCCCATCTTGCTCTACAAGTCAGATCATATGGCTCTTATCGTAGGGTTATCTCTTCAGAAACATCAACAGCTATTGTAACAAGATATCAAACTAGGGTTCTCTAGATCTCTATATATTGTTGTTATTGGCCTCCATTGAGAGCTAAGAGAAAGAGTACTTCGTTGAAAGAGAGATTGAATGATTCTCTAATTGTAAACAACTAGGTATTACTGGTGAGACTTGAGAGAGGGACTTGGTGAGAATTATAATTTTTTTGTATCTTCTCTGCTTCTTGAATAGCAATAATTTTCTTGAATAACAATAAGAGAATTATAACAAGAATTATAATTTTCTTGAATAACATCTCGGATTTCTTCTCCCCCGGATTAAAGCGAAAGCCCCAATCGGGACAAACTTGTATGTGCTTTGGTGTGTTTGGTATGATCTCATATGTGCTTGATAGTTTTTTTTGATTGCATCAAATAACTTAACACGATCCTCAGTAAGTAATTTCCTAGCAATTGGTATCAGTGCTTCAGGTTCATGGGTTTGTTCGATCCTTGGAGAAGATGGCAGATCAGATCATAAAGATCAAATGGTTTAAAGGTAAGATCAACTGTGATCTCTTGAAGGAGGACATGCATGAAGCATCGGTTCAACAGGACTTGGATCTAGTCCTATAAGGAGATAAAGGAAGACCAATCGGCACAAAGTAGGAGAATTGAGAAAAAATTTATTCAGAAGCCTTGGGTTTAATTTGTATGTATTCGATGAGCGAAGTCAGGTATAGGAGAAGCGCGGTGAGTCTTTTGGCAAGATTTGAAACTAACTGCTTGGGATCGTCATTACAGGGTCAGATGCATCAGGAAAAAAAATTTGTGGGATTTCTCAATGAAGGAAAGTACCGCACTTCTAGATCATGTAGTGGAGTTCAATATGGAGTTATCTGAGTTGAGGGTGTTCAACGCAAATGATCTAATGGTTTCCAACTCGATATATTCACCATCAAATCCATCCAACATGATAACCGTACTAGAGGAGAAATTTACCAAGGAGAAGTTTTTCATAGCATGTATGATCAGGGGATTGGATAATGATGTACTTAGGATGGAGAGTCAGAAACTGGCGTCAACTTCTGTGAGTTGCTTGGAGGTGGATTGTACTTTGAATGGAAGGAAAAGTGTATGTAGGGGTAAGGTCCGTGGCCACCAGTATAAAGGGATTGAGCATTACTTAAGAGACTGTTGCAAGCGGTTGAGTTAGATGGGCATCAAATTTAGTGCCGCTGAATCAGGTGATGACTTAAACAGTGATTTTGCTTTTAAGTTCTTTACATGTGGATTCTGGTTGTTCTTTTGATTCGGTTAGTTTTCTAAAGATTGCTCTGAGAGGGAGATGGTTTCTACTTACAAGTTTGCCTCATATCGTTGTGTGAGAACGAAGATTGACAAGACTTGTGAAGTAAGAGGTGAGAAACAAATGAGTTGAAGATAACAGACGAAAGGGGATACATACTATAGGAGGTCAAGTGTATTCCTTTGATGAAGCGGAGCCTTATATCTATGCGAACTCTAGAAGCACGGAACTGCAGGTACACAGATCCAGGTGGAGTTTGATCAGTGTGGAAAAGTTATCGTAAGGTGATGAAGGGTGAGAGGATGATTAAGCAGGGTCGGCACAACTTCTATCAGTTTTGGAGGAACAGAAAAACTTACACAAGTGTTTCGAAGCCCATTGTTCCTAAAGTACCATCTAGTATGCCGTCATTAGAATCATCCAAGCGGGACTGCGACGTTCGAATATCGTTGGATGGTGGAGAGTGCCTTGAGGTAGGTGGAGTTCGTGTGGAGGATGACACATCCATGATTACATCTACTGGGGTGTCCCCTTTAGGGGGCATACAGCTGGAGAAAAACATGTGAAGATAAATTCAACTAGCAGAGAAAGTCATCGAAACGAGTTGTTCGCAAGAAGAGAAGAAAAAGAGTCTAGAAGTTTTTTAAATCACACATGTGTGGATTCATGAGTATGCAATCCAATGTGGAGATTGTTGGGTTTATGACTTGCATACTATGTTGGATAAGAAGACGAAGAGACGATGGAGAAATCGAGACGATTGAAGACTGAGTGGAAGCAAGGGAAAACAGTCAGCAGAAGTAGTAGCAGCAGGTTGCGGTCGACCATCCTGCTATGCAGGAGTTCCCGAGGGGGGACGACCGACCTTGAGGTGCAGTCGACCAAACGCGGCGCATTATTTAGGTAGAGTCTTGGTGATTCCTGAGTAGCCCAACTTGCTCTTCAAGTCAGATTGTACGACTCTTATCGTAGGGTTATCTGTTTAGGAACATCTAACAGCTATTGTAATAAGATATCTGTAACACCCCGCAAAATTGAAAATTACAATTTTGCCATCGTTTATTACGCACATGTATTCTGTAACGTATTTTCACCACGTGTTTTGATTACCGACTATTTATGCATTTTTCGCATTGATTTTTACCCTATTTTGAGTAAAAAAAACATCAAATTTCAATCTCTGCATTTTACGTGCTCTTTACGTATTTTGATGCACGTATCGGTTATGTATTTTCACCGCTACGTGCAATATTTTCTATGCGTTAAATTATTTATTTTACGTATTCAAATCCATTTTTGAAAAAAACGGAAATTCATTTCTCGCATTTTGATATAAACACTTTTGTATGTATAATGCACGACGTACATAACAATTACGTCGTGGAATACATAAAATTAATAAATATATTTTCTTATATTTTATTTTTATTATCTTTAACATTTTTCTGTTGATAAAACCAAATTTTCGTATTTTATGTTTTACGTGCGAAGTACGTATTTTTCGGTGCCCATATTTAAGCATATTTGTTTTCAAAATATATTTCGCAGTGTGTGACCCCGTGATTTTCAAATAATATTATACCTAGGTGATATATATATTTTGTGTAATAAAATGTAAGTATATGGTTAATGAAAGTAAATATATAAAAGATATAAAGGGATGGCATAGCATATAAATAAATGAATTTGGAGTGAGGGACCACACTTTGAAAGGCCAGATGCTGTTGTTGGCTTTCTTCATGTGATGGCATGGAAAACATATAAGAATGGAAATGATGGGGGTCTACCAACTGAATTGCATACAACAACGTTGGCTTCTTGAGTGTTCATTGGGCGTGCACGTGTTTTTGGGAAAAGAGGAAGAGATGGTCGGTTTTGGTTTTTGGAAGAGAGAGAGGTGGGAGTTAGAGAATTAGAGAGGTGGAGAGGTGAATGTTTGGGAGTTTTGGAAGTTAAGAAAATGAAGAGATGGAGATTAAATTGAGTAATTTATTAGGTTGAGAATTTTGCAATATAGACCCTAATCTAGACCTATACAACCCTCTTCTTCTCATTTTTCACACCAAAACAAATCAAGTAAAGAGAGAAAAGAAAGAGAGCAGTGTGTTCTTGGGCTTGGAGACTCTTGCTAGGAGGAGAAGATTTAGGAGTTGTTTTGGAGCTAGAAGAGGTGTTCTATCTTTTCATTGTTCAAAACTTTAAAAAGGTGGGTGATCCTATGCTTTCTAATTGTAGGGATTGCATGCTAAATGAGTAGTATAAATTTGATGTGATAATCAGAAGATAAATTCATGCTTTTATGTATGCCAAATTGTAGAAATGTTACTATTGATTAAGAAACAAAGCATTGCCATTGTTGCTTGGAAATTGAGAACAAAAAGTAAGGAGTAATTGTCATTTGTATGTTAATAAAAACTAGTAATTGTGAAAATAATTGAAGAGATTTCCCTTATGTTTAAAGATGAATCTTTGTAAAGTAAAATTGGTATACAAAACTTATTTTAATTTGTTATAAGCGAATACCAATTTTCTAGTTTGTTAAAGGTGAATTCATGTAATAAAAGAGAAGAAATGGATTTGAAATTAGATGTATTATCAAATATGAAAATTTTCTAATCCATAGTTTTCTGTTAGTAAGTAAATTTCAGTTTACATAAATTATTTAGATTAATGAAAAGATTTGACCAAATGAAAAATCAAGTTTTATGAAAAACAATAAGATAATAGAAAGTTGAGACAATAACCCACGAAGTCAGCTTACTGCGTTGTCCTTCCCATTTGGCCTGGGTTCGAAACCCGTTGTGCCCAAGTATATAATTTTGTTGTTTTAAAATTCACCTGAAGCCCAGAGTGAACACCAAGTCCATATGGACTTAGTGGTTGATTGCTCACAGGTTTGAAACTTGGGGACTGCACTTTTATATTTTTATTTTTATTTAAATGAATTCAAGTGTTCTCATACAAGTTACAATTTGGGGAAAATCCTAGTGTTTACAAGATGTGATGGAGAATTTATTAAAATTGTTTTAAAGATTTTCTATGTATATTTGAGAAGTAAAAGAGACATTTGAGATAGAATGAGATTTGTTCTCAAGTTAATTATTTTAAGAACTTGAAGAAAAGTAAAAATTTTGATGTGAGAATTAGTTTCTCTTGTTGAGATTATGCAATTGTGTTGAATGAGAAACTCTAGATTTCTATATGTACTCAAATTGTTAATGAGTTTAAATTAGATGAATGCATGAATAGAACCATTGATTGGAAAGAATTAAGAGTAGGAAAGTAAATCATGAATAGTGTTAAAATGAGACATTGATTAAGTTGTAAAATGACTTGAAGTTGAGAATAATTAAGTTTAAGATATGATGAAGGGTATGAATACCCATGATTCTTGTACATGAAGAAGTTGTGAGTTAGAGTTACTAAGACCTCGGGTACTAGTACCATTGAATTGAAAAGAGTTGAGATATATTTTGAAAGATGGCCATGGAGCTATCTCATATTTTGTTGGTTAAATCCGGTAGGAGGTAAAACTAATTCTATGAATGATAAATTATTCATGTCTTGAACTTAAGGAATAGGCACATAAGTGAAGATGTAGTAAGACTTAGGCAAACGTGAGTGGGGCACTCTATATAGTCGGGCGGTGGGCTTGTTGCGGCGGTTCATCGGGACTATAGACCTAGTCGGACGGGGGATTTGTTGCGCCGGTTCTCCGGGACAGTGGTTATTGCGTGGGAGACGAGCTTTTATTTTAAATCCGGGACTATACGTAGTCGGGCGGATAGTTTGCCGTTCTCCATGTATATACGTATACCGGGGCTAGAGGGGCACTTGCGGGAGGTTCGCACGACGAGGAGTCTGTATAACAGTTGGGCGGGGAATTTGTTGCAGCGGTTCCCCAGGACTGGGATCCATAATCGTGGAACGTCTTAACTTTGTCTTATTACTGGGTAGTTGTCATGGCGAGGGATCGAACCCTTTATTGTGGAGTACGTAGGTGCTTGCCCTCGAATCTATGTAGTATGGGATGCATAGAATCCGAACAAGCATGCATTAGTGTCATCCTAGTATAAAATATGTGCATTAGGCATTAAGGTATGGCATACACTTACATGTTTAGCGTAGTCACAAATTAACATTTTATTGCGATTTGTTAAAGTATGCGACCGTTATATGTACGACATAGAAAGAATAGTCGAGTATAACATTTCGTCAGTTGTAAGTGACTGACGTGCCCACAGCTTAATATGCAGGTAATGGACTATTCATGAAGGAATAAAGATATTGTGATGCAATTGATGACTTATTTCGATAAAGTTATATAAGTTGTATTTTGTTTTCAATATCGTTATCTTTTTATTCTTCCGTTGTGTAAACAAAAGTGTAAATGAACTCTGATGTATTATTGAAAAGTTTTAATTTTTTTATAAAATTGTACGAAGTGAAGTAAAGATCCTGTGAAATCTCGAATTCGATCTTATTTGGAATTCGGGGTGTTACAATATCAAACTAAGGTTCTTTATATCTCTATAGTTGTTATTGGTCTCCATTGAGAGCAAAGAGAAAGAGTACTTCATTGAAAGAGAAATTGAGTGATTCTCTAATTGTAAACTTGTACTTGCTCGTGAGGCTTGAGAGAGTGTTGTGGTGAGAATTGTAATATTTTTGTATCTTCTCTAGTTGAATAACATCCCAGGTTTCTTCTCCCCTGGGTTAAGACGAAAGCCCCAACCAGGACAAACTTGTGTGTTCTTTGATGTGTTTGAAATGATCTTATATGTGCTTGGTAGTTTATGTTGATTGCATCGAATAACTCAATAAGATCCTCGGTCAGTAATTTCCTAACAATTGCCTCATTTGTGATGTAGTATTTTATTTGAGAGTTTTTCATTGTAAACAGCTGAGTATTTTCTAGTGAGGCTTGAGAGATAGAAATGTTCTTGATGAAAGTGATTGTAACTCTTATATCTTCTCTAGTTAAATAATATATCGGTTATTTCTCTTCCAGATTAAGTTCACCTGAACAGGAACAAAATTATGTGTTTTGTGTGTGGTTTAATCTACTTGCTTGATTATTTGTTGTGATCGGTTATCGCCACTCTACAACCCCTCTTCGGTGCATTTAATTTGCTGACGTGGTCTTGGTCTTTTTACAGAACCCAAAAAATAAAAAATAAATAAATATTTCATCTAAGAGGATCCACAACAGTTTCTTATTTTTTCCATTTTGTCATTTTTTGACAAAAGCGCAGCCACATCGGTTTCTCATTTTGCCATATTTGGAGAAAGTTGCGACAGTAACCTCTCAAATATGAGAACTTTTTTGCCCATTCTCAAAATATGCTATTTTTTTTTTATAATAGGATCGGACGAAAGGTTTTCGATTTTTTTTTTAACGATCGGACAGTACAAAAAAAAAGGATCTCGGACGAAACAAGTTGTTCCGTCCGAGGCAAAAATTTGCTTGGACGGGACAACATGTCCCGTCCATGAATGTGGAAGACTTTTGTCTCTAATTCACTAATTAACACTAATTAATGACTACTTAAGCACTAATTAACTAATTTAATAACTAAATTAATTACTAATCTACTACGTTAGCTAATTTAATTATTTTTACATTTTTAAAAATAAATTATGATGAGACCGGACAACATTTTCCGGTCCGCTCAAGTATTTTATTTTATGTTTTTTTTTTTTTTTGGGTTCAATTATAGCAAACAATCGTTATGCGCACTCGCCATATGTTATTTATCATTTTGCAATTTTGTCATATTTAAGAGAAGCCCTTGTGATGCTCTAATCTAATCTAATCAGTCCTTTTGCATTCAAACTTCTAGTACTCGAACACAAGATGATTAAGCATGGATTGATTACACATAAACTTCTATATAAGAGCATCTGTAGTCGTTCTAAGCTAATTTTTGGGTATTTGGCTTTTGAAAATAGAAAATATGACTGCACGCTGCAGTCGTTGAAAGCTAAAATATGGCCGGACGATCTATTATCTCTCGTCTCAAACTTAAATTTAAAAAAAAAACAAAAAAAAAAACAAAAAACAAAAAAACAAGAAAACAAAAAAATCTGGGCACTAAAAGACAAAAAAAAGGTGGGACGGTGGATTATACACCTGCCCACCAATTTTGTCTTATTCAAAATTATTGGGACGGTGTATAATATACCGTCCGACACTTTTGTTTTTGTTTTTTTTTTTTTTTTAATAAAGAACGGGACATTGTTCATCGTCCGGGAGAAAAAAATCTGGCGCGACGGGATATTATCCTTCGTCTCTTTTCAGGGACGAAAGATAATTTCCCGATTGCTATATTTTGGCTTTTGCCAAATCGTCTGCTATATTTGACAGTCTACTATTCATCGTACATCTAAATTTTAGGTATTTGAAAGACGACTGCAGCAAAACTATTTGTATTTTTTCCAAATTTTGGATATTTAACCCACGACTACAGATGTTCTAAGATAAGTGAGGTGATGCTCTAAGATAAGTGAGGTGTGTGACTTGACAGTGAAACAGGCAACTTCAGGACTACCATTAAATGTACCAGATGCTATACATTATCACAAAAGCGCTCTTCTGATTAGTCCTTAAACAAACAAAAAAATTGTTTGCTAATGATTAGCCCTTACTAAATTAGCCTATATGTTTCAGTTAGTTGTGAGTGGTATAAGATTTATGTCGACTTCATCCAAAAATGAATTGATGGTTGGATTATAGGTTAAATTTAAAAAACCCACGCTAAGTTTTGGTCAGTTTAAAAAAATCGTACTAAATTTTTGTTAGAGAAATTGGACCTAAGTGTACCAAATGAAATTTTTAGAATTGATCTACAACAGGAAGAAAGTGAAAGTAAGAAGTGGCTCGAGGCGTGGGTTGCACTTTCTTTAAAAAACTATTTGGCCTATTCTTAAGATGAATCGTTGATCACCAAACACTTCTTCCGGGATATAACAAGTTTCTGATTTACAGTGCTGCGAAGACTCCAATCGCAGCACGTACCAACTTGCACCAGCAATTAGCAAGACAAACGAAAACCGCAGAAAATAGATTTTGAGAATAGATTGAATGATAGAATTTTTTTTCCCTTATATTTTTCTTCCCAAAGATGATCTCTTCTTATAGCTTGTAACCAGGAAGCTATTAATCTGTATGCATTAATCAAAAAACGGCTATATAATGAATATCATTTAATTTTTGAAACTGTTATAACATAAAGTCTCTTTAAGTTTGAAACAGTTATATTATTAATAGAAAAAACGTTTTGAATTTTGACAGTTTAAAAAAATAAAATAAAATAAAGTTCTGTTTTTTTCAATAGACCCCAAAGCCATAAAGGCCGGGTCATAGATATATAAATATATCATGTGGAATGTAGGAATTGAACCCCCAACCTCTTGTCAACTCAAAACTTTAACCGTTGGGCCATGAGACAATATTGTCAACAAAATGAGTGTTTTGAACGTATACTTAATTCCAACAATTATCTTTTTTTAAAAGAACACAAAATTTCAAAAAACTCCATTAGGTTAGTTAGGATTAGGATTAGGGTTAATTCGGGAGGATTTATTTATACATCTGTTTAGTTAAGTGATGTTTTTTTAAACATGAATGTGATTTTTTTGAACACAAATGAAAGATGAAAGTGATTTTTTAAAACCATATCCTAACCCTAACCCTAACTAACTCAGTGGAGTTTTTTGAAATTCTGTGTCCTTTTTTTTAAATAAAAAAAACTTAGTGCAGTTTTTTAAACTGACCCAAAATTTAGTGTGGTTTTTTTTAAAATTTCGCCTTGGATTATATACAGAATATTTCGGAATTGTAAATTGATCTAATTTGTTGATTTCTATGAATTGCATTCCCTTTAATTCCCCTTAACCAGATCCATATGGAATGTTACTTACATCCTCGAGTAACATTTTTTGGACAAGCATTGTCAAAAGAAACCGAACCAATTCCTCCAAGAAATTAATAGATTTTGTATTAAGTGAGAACTGATAAGAACTATATATGGGAGCAGAACTATTTTAAAGATTTAAGAGCATCCACAGTCACGAAAGCTAAAAAATGCATATCTCTAATCTCTAATATTATAATGGAAGCGTGGCCGGCCCTGAGTTCTCGGGATCCTAGATGAATTTTCGAAATGGGGGCCCCTAATAACATTTATATTTTTTACGTGCAAAATACGTACTTATATTTACAAGCAAAGTTCAAATTTGGAGTCCCTAAAATTGCGAAATCTCCAGGGGCCCAAGGCGGCCGCCTTACCCGCCTCTAGGGTAGAGTCGGCCCTGAATGGAAGAAGGCCTTAGTGTCATTTGTAAATCTACCAACGTTTGCATTGCACATGTATAACTAATATAAAGAATGTCTCAAATAAAGTCCTCACTACATCATATTTTTTACTTTATTTTTTAAAAAATATGTTAAATGTGCATCATGAGTGTAAACTACTATCTATCTATCTATAATATCTCTAATCTCTAATATTATAATGGGAGAAGGCCTTAGTGTCATTTTTAATTTTGTAAATTTACCAATGTGTGCATTGTACGTGCATAACTAATATGAAGGAGGTCTCAGATTCGAGTCCTTACTACGTCAGATTTGTTACTTTTTTTAATATATTAAATGTGCATCACACGTGTAAATTACTATCTATCTATCTATAATATAATATATAATCTCTAATATTATAATAGGAGAGTTAGGGCTGTCATTTGTCAACATACAAACTCGTGCGTTGCACGTGCAATTCAAACTTTTTCATTAGTTACAACAAAAATAAATAAGTAAAAAAGTTCTACCTACTTAAAACATGCAACGCACTTGCAAAACAATTTTATAATATTTTTTTAACACTATGTACAACTCGAATTCTATTTATAAACACGTGCATTGCACGCACAAATTGTAGTTTTTCCTTCAAAATATTTTTCCAATTATGTGCATTGCACGTCCAACTCCAAAACCATTTCTTAAAACGTATATCGCATCTGAAAATTCCCAAAGTCTAATCAAAACGTGCATTGCACGTGAAAAATACTAGTAATATATAATAACTAGTATAATGGAAGAGAGTTGTAAATCTACCTACTTAGAGCATCCACAATGGTGTTTCTCATTTTGTAAAATATGGCAGCTACAGTATAATAGTGTTAGTAGCTGCAGTGGTCGTTTGCTATATGTTTCTCATTTTTTTAAAATTTTTGCGTGGGACGTTACAACATTTACCATCGCGCAATTTTTTGAATAAAAAAAGCGAGTGACGGTACATGTTGTACCTCGCATTCGTTTAAAAAAATAATTTAAAAAATTAATTACTTATTAACTATTAAAATATGTTAATTAAATAAATTAAATAATATAATAATAACTAAACCTAATTAAAAACTAACTAAACCTAATTAACTATACCTAATCTACCCACTAATTCCCTAAAATCTAGGACGGTACATGTTGTACCGTCCGGGATTTCAGGGTTTTTTTTTTTTGGTTTTTTTAATTTTTTGGGCGAAATCTGGCTGTCGGATTTAAAAAAAAATTTGGGACGGTATATGTTATACCGTCCGAAGCGAATAAAAAATATTAAAATATGAGGGACGATATATGTTGTACCGTCCTTTACAATTTGAGAATCGCTATTTTGTTTCTCATTTATGAGAAACTAGTATAGCAAGTTTGCTAAAAAATGGGAAAATAGAAAACCATTGCAGACGTCCATTTGCTATAAAATGGCAAATTGCCAAATATAAGAAACCACTATGGATGCTCTTACGTGCAACACACGTTCAACTTCAATTCTCCCATTATAGTATTCACATTTACTTTTAAAAATATATAATCTTATTTATTAAGACATGCATCGCATATGTAAATCAGAGTTTTTACTCTTTTTTTTAATTTAATACGTGTATCGCACGTGTATATTACTAGTATGGATAAATAGAAATAACAATTCGTTGTTGCTGCTGCAGTGGAAAAATGACAAAATATAGCAAAGTTGTAGAAAAAAATGAACGGACGAAATCTAAAATCCTGTGATTTTTTAAAGATTTGTAATTTTTTTAATTTTTTTAATTTTTTTATATTTTTTTAAATATTTTTTTGGGGACCCTGTTGGGGTTTTGTGGAAACAATTCACGATTATGAGGTTAAAGAAGATAGGCGAGAAGGAGAGTCGAAGTGGGAGCAAGTGGCTACAGCAGAGTTGCGGTCGACCGCACCCCCCGACCAACGACCAGTCGACCGCGCAGTCGACCGTCCCACTCTCTGGTTCAACCTGCAGTCTTGAAGAAGTGACCAGTCGACCGCGCAGTCGACCGACCCGCTCTCTGTTGGATTTGGTGCAGTCGAGGAAAGAACCAGTCGATCATCCTAGAGTTGCGATCGACCATCCTGATGCTGAATAGATGAACGGCTGAGATTATGGATGTGGAATCCTATATAAATTGTATTGTGTATGATTTTAGGGTTAAGCAATAAGAAGTGAAAAGAAAATAGAAATCTACCAGCCGTCATTAAGAGAGAAGGAGATAGAGAGAAATCGTACACCTTGGTGGTGAGTTCATAAGAGATTTGTAAAACCTAATCTTCATATTTCTAGTGGAAATCGCAGGAGTGCCTCTGCACGGGGAAGTAGTTATTGTTTGGGTGAACCTCGATATAAATCTTGTGTGTTGCTTTTGCTTGTTCTTTCTTCTCTTGTTTTGATTCTATAGTTCTTGCATCTCGTCGTCGTTATTGAGTTTATTCCGCAGTTAGAATTTAACAAAGTGGTAATAGAGCTACAGGTTTATAGTATTGATTGAGATGGGAGACAAGAGTAGAGTCAAGGAGTTCGATGGAACGGATTTCACAATGTGGAAGATCCAAATGATAGCGTATCTCCGACAGAAAGATCTAGATGATCCGTTGTTTGGTATGAAGCCAGAAGGGGCGGAGGTTGATCCGGTTGCGTTGGCGGCCTGGAATAGATTGGATCAGAAAGCTCTTGGGCAGATTCATTTGTCGCTGAGAAGGAATGCGCTATTTCATATTGAGAAGACAAGAACCGCAAAGGAGGCAATGGAGATATTGAAAGACATGTTTGAGAAGCCGAATGCAGCGAATCAGATCTTACACCTAAAGAAGTTAGTTAACTTGAAGTTGTCAGAAAGGGGTTCGGTTGCTGAGCACATCAACAATTTCTGTATGGTTTACAATCAGATGGAATCGTCGGGTTTAAAGTTTAAGGAGAGGGCACAATCGTTGTTATTGCTATCCAGTCTTTCCGACAGTTACGGCACAGTAGAGCAGACTATTACAAGCACCATGACTGATATGACAACCCTAAAGGATGTTATAAGCAGCATTATGAATGAGGATGCAAGGAGAAAAAGACATGGAGAGACTTCAGTATCATATCCTAGCAGTACCGCGCTGTCAGTTGATAACCGTGGTAGAAGTAACAACAGAGAGAGGTCACAGAGCAGGAATCACAGGTCCAAGTCAAGAACCGGACATCGCAAAGGTGAGTGTTGGTACTGCAAGAAGTCAGAACACAGAAGAGACCAATGCGAGGAGTATAAGAAAGCACAAGTAGGATCACAGGTAGCCAATGTGGTAAGTATTGAACCCCGTCTAGATGAATTGTGTTTATCTGCTGGATTTAATATTTTGCAAGATGATTGGTGTATAGACTGAGGTGCTTCTTATCATTGTACCCCCATTAGGGATTTTTTTAGGATTATAGGACAGGTGATTTTGGTGTAGTTTCAGTTGGTAATGGGCAGATACGTCCAGTTGTCGGTAGAGGCACTGTGAGAGTGAAAGTTCGCAATGGTGGGCAATTGGTCTTGTACAATACAAGACATATTCCGAGCTTGAAGAAAAACTTGATCTCAACTAGCAAACTATATAAAGAAGGGTTTACAACAACTTTTGGGCATGGAGAATGAAAGAGGTGACTACAGGTGCCAGGTTGGTGGCAAAAGGAAATCGTGGTGACACATTGTACTTACTCAGGGAAGGTGATTCAAGTGATATCATTGCTACAACATCAGTAGGTAGTTCCTCTTCAATTCTATAGCAAGTCAGATTGGGGCACCTTGGTGAAAAGTGTGTTAAGCAGCTTTGTTCTAGGAATCTTTTACCGAGGGCTGAAGAAGGTTGAGATGGATTTTTGTGAAAATTGTGTGATGGGCAAACAGAAGACAGTTAACTTTCAGTTATGTGGGCATGCAAAGAAGCTTGGGAAGTTAGAGTTGGTACATATAGATGTGTGGGGTCCAGCTCAGAAATTTTCTTATGGTGGTAAGAGATACTTCGTCACATTCATCGATGATGCTACAAGAAAGATTTCGGTTTATGTAATTCATGAGAAATCAGAAATTTTTTAGGCTTTCAAAGCTTGGAAGGTCAGGGTTGAGAATTAGACGGGTTGCAAGGTGAAAGCAATAAAATCAGACAACAGAGGTGAGTACACAAGCAAAGAGTTTGTTAACTATCTGGCAAAGAAAAGTATCAGAGGAATCAAGAAGTTTCTAAGACTCCACCGAAGAATGGTGTAGCAGAAAGAATGAACCGCACGATACTCGAAAGGGTGAGATGTATAAGACTTCATGCGAGTCTTCCGGTCCATCTTTGGGCGGCTACAGTTGATACAGCGGTGTACTTGATTAATCGTTGCCCGTCTAGTTCTCTTGATGGGGCAATTCCAGAAGAACTATGGTCAGGTAAAACTGTTAATTATTCGCATTTGAAAGTTTATGGTTGTATGACATATGCACTAATTGACATGGAAGAAAGAAAAAAGTTGGACTCTAAGTCCAGGAGGTGTGTATTCATTGGCTACGGTGGCAATGAGTATGGTTACAGGCTTTGAGATTTTGTGGATAACAAAGTCATTCACAGTAGGAATGTAGTGTTCAATAAAGATGTCCTATACAAGGACAGGCACACAGGTCAAGACAGTACAACCAGTTCAGAGTCAGATTGGGGTTCAGACTCAGACTCAAACTCAGATTCAAATTCTGAAGGTGGCCCTAGTAGTAGAGGCCCTACAGTGCAGCAGCAGGTACAGGTACCATAGGTAGCACAGGAGGCTCATGGTGAGCCTATTGGGAATGAGCAGGTTATCCAAGACAAATAGGTGCAGCCAGAACAGTTCGGGCAGCCAGAACAGTTCGGGGAACCTGAACCGGTCGGTGAACTGGTACCCACGTTGAGGAGATCGATACGAGAGGGGAGGCCAACCAGGATATTTGATCCATCAGCTAGTGTTGTTTACGAGCATATTCTGTACACGGATTCAGGAGAGTCAGAGACTCATGAGGAAGCTTTGAGAGATGAGGCTTGAATTCAGTGGGAGTTAGCAATGAAGGACGAAATGAGCTCCTTGGAACAGAACCAAACTTGGGAGTTAACCAAGTTACCTGCAGGGTAGCGCGCTCTTATGAACAAATGAGTTTTCAGAGTCAAAGATGAGGCAGATGGCTATAAGAGGTACAAGGCAAGGCTTGTTGTAAAAGGATTCTCTCAAAGAGAAGGTGTTGATTATAGTGAGATCTATGCACCGGTTGTGAAGATGGCTTCTATTAGGGTTCTGCTCAATATTGTGGTAGTTGAAAACTTGCACTTAGAGCAGTTTGATATGAAGACATTATTTCTCCATGGTGATGTCGAAGAAGAGTTGTACATGAAACAACCCACAGGTTTTGAAGCTAAAGGAAAGAAAGACATGGTGTGTTGATTGAAGAAGAGTCTTTATGGGCTCAAACAAGTACCGCGGCAATGGTACTTGAAGTTTGATTGCTCCATGAGAGGGAAAGGTTTCGATAGATGTGAAATGGATTATTGTGTGTATGTTCGTAGATATGAGGATAATGATATAGTTATCTTGGTGTTGTATGTGGACGACATGCTGTTAGCAGGTTCAAGTATGGAGAAGATCAAGGAAGTGAAAAATGCGCTAGCTTCGGAATTTTCAATGAAAGACTTGGGTGAAGCAAAGCAAATCCTCGTCATGAAGATCAGTAGAGACAGAAGTAGCAAGAAGTTTTGGTTATCACAAGCGAACTATGTGAAGAAGGTACTGAAGAGATTCAATATGGATGGCGCGATGCCAGTCACTTGTTCCTTGACTGCTCACTTCAAGTTATCAATGGACTTGTGTCCTAAAATAGAGTCAGAGATGGAGAAAATAATTGGTATTCCTTATGTCTTAGCCGTTGGGAGTTTAATATATGCGATGGTGTCTACAAGACCAGACATCGCACAAGCAGTGGGAGTTGTCAGCCATTACATGAAGAATCCAGGTAAACAGCATTGGGATGCAGTAAGGTGGATTCTTAGATATCTAGCAGGTACTTCAGATCACTCTCTTTGTTTTGAGAGAGATTCTTTGCATATATATGGTTATGTGGATGCGGATTTTTGGGCGATCGTGATGATTGCAGAAGTACTACAGGGTATGTATTTATAGTTGGTGGAACAGCTGTTAGTTGGGCTTCGCAGTTACAAAAGGTTGTAGCACAGTCAACCACAGAATCAGAGTATATGGCACTTACAGAAGCGACAAAACATATGTTGTGAATTTCGGAGCTTATGAAACAGTTGGACAGGAAGCAACCCATAGGTGAACTTTGGTGTGACAGTCAAAGTGCAGTGTTCTTGGTAAAAAACTCGGCATATCACTCTAGGACTTGGCACATTCAAATGAGTTATCATTTTGTCAGAATGGCGGTTGAGAAGAAATGGTTGAAGCTAACTAAGATTTTTGGCACTAAGAATCCGGCGGACATGCTCACTATGGTGGTGGATAGCAAGAAACATCAGTTTTGCTATAGTGCTATCGGATTGTCTCTAGATTAATTATTGAGGAGACTCGCAGAGGCACAGGCCTAGACTAGGCCAATGGAAGAATGAAGAACATGTTAGAGGCTTCGTGTATATGTCTCCAAGTGGGAGATTGTTGGGGTTTTGTGGATCCAATACACGATAATGAGGTTGAAGAAGATAGACAAGAACGCGAGTCGAAGTGGGAGCAAGTGGCTACAGCAGAGTTGCGGTCGTCCGCACCCCCGACCGACGACTGGTCGACCGCGCAGTCGACCGACCCGCTCTCTGTTGGATTTCATGCATTCGAGGAAAGGACTAGTTGATCGTCCTAGAGTTGCAGTCGACCGTCCCGACGCTGAATAGATGAACGGCTGAGATTAGAGATGTGGAATCCTATATAAATTGTATTGTGTACGATTTAGGGTTAAGCAATAAGAAGTGAGAAGTAAAATAGAGATCTACCAGCCGTCATTAAGAGAGAGGAAAATAGAGAGAAACCATACACCTTGGTGGTGAGTTCTTGAGAGATTTGTAAAACCTAATCTTCATATTTCTAGTGAAAATCGTAGGAGTGCCACTGCGCGGGAAAGTAGCCATTGTTTGGGTGAATCTCGATAAAAATTTTATGTGTTCTTATGTGTTGCTTTTGCTTGTTCTTTCTTCTCTTGTTTTGATTCTATAGTTCTTGCATCTCGTTGTCGTTGTTGAGTTTATTCCGCAGTTAGAATTCAACAGACCCGCGGGGATTAAGTTATTAAGGTTTAGTTTGATTAATTATAACTAATCTTAATTATTTAACTAATTATCTAACTAAATATCTAATTAAACTAATTAATCACCTAATTAACTAACAAAACTTTAGTTTTAAAAAAAAGGAAATTGGGATTTTTTTCGGACCGAACATGATTTTCATCCGAGATCTTTTTAAAATTTTAAAATACACAATATCATCGGACAAAACATCATATTTCGTCTGATTCTTTAAAAATATTACAAAATATTACGGACAAAACATGATATTTCATCCTTTATATTATGCATATTGCTATATCCATTTTCAAATATATTATTCTACTGTAGCATAAAAGATAAAATATGCATAAATATCATACAGCTGTAACGTGATTTTGGCAAAAATATACATAATATGTATAAATGTCTAACGACTGTGGAATGTGGATGCTCTGATAAACAACAATAACAAACTCTAGCATATACTGTACTAGTGATACACACGTGCAATGCACGTGTTAATTTAAAAAATTAAAGTTAAAAAAAACTTGATTTGCACGTGCAAAGCACGTATTAATAAATATTTTTTTTAAAGTAAATGTATTTTTTTAAATAATATAATATAGCACATGCGAAGCACGTGTTAGGAATATGTATATAAAAGGTATAATGGGAGACTTGGACGTGACTTGCGAATCACGTGTTAATAAAAAAAATTAAAGTAATAACCCTGATGCGGCGTATGTGTTAATTTTAAAAAAATTTAGTAAAAAATATATATGCTTTGCATGCGTTGTACGTGTCAATTAAAAAAATTTAAGTAAAAAAATTGAAATTTATAGTTGCATGTATAACACACGTATTAATTAAAAAATTTAAGTAAGAAATGAAAGAGTTAGAATTGCACGTACAACACACAGATTTGTTTGCTGACAAATTACAACTCCAAACTCTCCTATTATAAAAACTAGTATCATGCACGTGCGATGCACGTGGAGAAAGAAGGAAAAAGACAAAAAAAATCTACCAACACGTGCGCTGTACGTGTTGACTAACATAGAAAAAAACAATAAAAAATTATTTATTTGTTTGGAACTCTATCTCTCCCGTTATAATAGTTAGAGATATTAAGTACCACTCTATTAGTAAAGCCATATGCATTTAAGAATTCAATTCAATTCAATTATTTTATGGATCATTGAAAAAGACTAGAGACATTAAATCCCCTAAAAGTTACGTCTAAGAATTACTACTACACAATTACAAAGTACGGGTACAACACTGTCACCACAGCTTTAGATTCTCAATAGATTTCATCTATTTATTGGTAGTAAATATATAGCCTTTTTCTACTATAGCCTATTTTATCTGTAACTTGTAGGCCAGTCCCCACAGTCGTCAGTCAACACTTCTTTTCTAATTTACTTTTTCTTCCTCTTAATTTTCTACATTTTCAAGTGCAATACCTAAAATAAGAATTATTCTCATTAAACCCTCTGAGTTATCATTCTTTAACTAATTTCTAAAATGTGTAGTATATGTTATACATCCCTGAGATTTGTTTTCTAAGAGCATCTGATGGCTGTTTAGCCAAAATATTCTAAGGGGGCATGTGGTACAAGAATTTTTTTTCCCTTTAAATCTTAACTTGAAATTTTAATTTCTCATATTTGGTAAGCTAATTTTTAATTTTAAATTTCTAGAAAACTAAAGATTCTTAGGAATTTTTTTTGCCACAATTCCCACAAAAAATTTTCCATGATAGGGAGGGGGATTCTTAGATTCCCAAGGGCTTGAAAAAATGTTACTTCTTTAAAATTACAAATTTGCCCAAAAAAAAAATCTTTTCCTGTCTCTTTATATTTCTTCTCCTCTTTCTCCCCCCAAAACTCATCCCCTCTTTCTCCCCCAAAAATCCGAGCACCCAAGTGGCCGCCGTCGATCAACTTTTTCGCCGCCTTCAACCAACTTCTCGCCATCGATCCTCTCGTTGCACCGTCGATCTACTCGTCGCGCCGTCGATCCACTCGCGTCGTTGATTCCATTAGTCATCGTCGATCCCCGAGCACCCCGACCCTCTCTCGTTGCCGTCGATCCCGAGCCTCTCTCGTGCCTTCCGACAGCGGCGGAGCCAGGATTTTCATCCAGCGGAAGCAAAATCACAAGAACTAAACGAAGAAAAAGCGAGCAGCAGAAGAAGAGGATGCAGGTCGGGTGGTGCGAGGAGCGGTTATATGGACCTTTACTTGTGGCCACGCTCAGGGGGAGCGCAGCATGGACTTCCATTTAAAATATAAAAAATAATTGCACCTATACAAAGGGCCTACCCAAACTCAGGGGGAGCGGCCGCTCACCCTGGCTTGGGTGTGGCTCCGCCACTGCCTTCCGATCCCCGATCCCCGATCCCCGAGCACCCTGACCATATCCTGTAGAATTCAAAGTGCAACATCATTAATAAAGAAGAAAACCTGTCTGTTTGATACATTAGAATGAAGCTTATATACCTACAGAATCCTCGCAAAAGCAATAATTGCAGCTTGATGTTCGGGAATGAGTGCACGAAATGTTCTAAAGTGTAAGAAAGATCAGAGTGATTATCAAAAAGGAAAAAGAAAGATTAGAGAGAATGAAGATCTAAATCAGTTCTTTGTGGCTTGTTTGAAACTCAAATATCATGATTTGTACAGTCAACATAATGATTTGTGTTATTTGAATGTGATATTATAGTGTAGAATGAAGCATTTTTATTGGTATGTGATATTACTATGGTTTATTGTTATGTGATATTACAGATGGTTGTTCATTGTTATGTGATTACTTATGTGATTTCTATGGTTTATTGGTATGTGATACTACAGTGGATATTGAAATTTTAGTACAGTGGTTCCTTTTGCTTTACGAGTCAGAATTTAAGTGTTTCCAATAATGAAATTCTTCTCCTTTTCTTTTGCTGTTGGAGTCGGATTATTATCAAAATCTTGAGCTGAGTATTCTGTATTTGGAACGCTCTCTTCAGCATTAGGATTCTGAGTTGAGTTTTCTGAGTAGGATTCATGGTACCCGATTAGTTTTTTTACTCAAGTATTTCATCAAACAGTTTGTTTTGTTATTTGAGGATGAGAGAGATATTTTGGACAATAAGATTAACATTCTCAAAAAATATGTAGTTCAACCAAACATAGAAAATTAAGTTTCTAACTAACATTCCCAGATATGTTTAAGACCCACCAAACAAGTTTCCAACTAACATTCCGAGGATTTATGATTCCTAGGAAACAAAAAAAAATCATTGTACCAAATGCCCCCTAAATTTGGCTCGAAGAGTGTTATAGTCGTTGGCTATTTTGTCAAATTTTGACTTTTGGTGAACAGTAGCGAGCTATATTTGGCAGAAGGTTTGGCTAAATGGAAAATATAGCTCGACGAGACATTATTTTTCGTCTGTTAATCGGACGGTATATGATTTACAGTCCGATTTTTTTTATTAATATAATAATCGAACGATAAATAATTTACCGTCCCAATTTTTTAAAAAAAATTAAAAAAATCGAACGGGAAATGATTTCCCGTCCGGAATTTTTTTAAAAAAAAGTTTCATTTACCGTCCCATAATTAAAAAACTTTTTAAAAAATTGTCAAAAGGGAAATCATTTACCGTCCTAGTTTTGAGGACAATTTTTTGGACCTTTTTTTTTTGGCAAACGTCACTATCAACTCTTTGGGAAAAAATAATTAAGGGAAACATCGGACGGAAAATAATTTACCGTCCGTTCTATTAAGATTTCGAAAAACCAAATTTTGACTAGTAACGATTACAGACGAAGTTATATTCGCTAGTGGCTATATGCCAAATATGCAAAATTTAACTTCGACCAGAGATGCTATAGGCAACCAGCTAAAATGACTTTTTTGTCTATTTGAAAAGTGTGGTCTAGCTAGGCAAATTTGATAACACCAAACTCTTCATTGTTTCAAGAGTAATGCTTTAGCCACTACCAATTGCACTATCATTCTCTTCACTATCTTAGGTGGCATACTCCTATTGGAGAGTTCTCTCACCTCCTCTATCTTTTTCTACCTATTGAAGTGTGCCACCTAAGATAGTGAAATGAAATATAATGAAATTGGTAGTGGATGTAGCATTACTCTTGTTTCAATGACCAAAAGATTATTTCACATCAGATTTAACAGTTTTTGTGCACACACAAAAAAAAGTGACAGATAATTTATGTGCAAAGCATGAAAACTTAGAGGAGCTTATTAGTAACATTTACTCTTTAGACTCATAAATAAATAAATACATGCGCACGCAGTAATCTCTGAACACAGACAATAAATACAACATGTCGTCATGACCGGTTGAGTTTTATGGGAGTTTGTCTTTCACGTGGGGAAACAAAGCACAATATTCAACAAAAATCCAACCAAGATCCCTTAAACTTAAACAGAACCAAGACTGAGATAGCTACCCAACAAATACTTAACAGAGTTTCTATCTACTCTATATATCTGGATTTTTCTGTCTAAAACACGCTGCTTCGAAAGTCAATAAGATAAGAGATAGAGATAGAAAAACTCCATACTAAAGTAAAGCTAAGAAACTCTATATTGTAGCCCCTCTTCAATAAATTAAAGCTTCCATAACTCTCTTTTATTTATACTTCACGGTGGAGGAGAGGTCAACATCCTAATAGGCAATCTGTCATGTCCAAATTCTAACCTTAGATGAGTCCCATTCACTGCACAATTTAGGTATAGAAAATTATGGACAAACCTTAGATGAGTCCCATTCACTGCACAGTTTAGGTATAGAAAATTATGGACAAAGGGGAGTTATGAAGGGGAGTTGTGCAAGTGTATATATATATATAGAGTAATGCTTTAGCCACTACCAATTTCACTATCATTTTCTTCACTATCTTAGGTGACATACTTCTATTGGAGAGTTCTCCCACCAACTCTATCATCTCCTACCTATTGGAATGTATCACCTAAGGTAGTGAAGAGAAATGTAGTGAAATTGGTAGTGGCTCTAGCATTACTCATATATATATATAGGGTAAAGGGATATGAGCAACTTGCTCATTTAGTAAATGAGCAATTGATTATGTGGCATGCATGTGATACATTGGACAACTAACCTTTTTAAAGATTGTCCAATCACATGTACGCCACATCATCAATTGCTTATTTACTAAATGAGCAAGTTGCTCATACCCCCTTTTTTAGTAAATGAGCAATTGATTATGTGGCATGCATGTGATACATTGGACAACTAACCTTTTTAAAGATTGTCCAATCACATGTACGCCACATCATCAATTGCTTATTTACCAAATGAGCAAGTTGCTCATACCCCCTTTTCCCATATATATATATATATATATATATATATATACAGATCGAAGTTTGCACAGGTCTGTGCGAACAGACCCGTTCCGGCCCGTTTGCAACGGAAGATCGCTCTCTCTCTCTCTCTCTCTCTCTCTCTCTCTCTCTCTCTCTCTCTCTCTCTCTATATATATATATATATATATATATATATATATATATATATATATATACTATAGACAATCTAAACCGTTCATATTAATCTACACATCTAAATTAGTCTAAATATGTAAAATCAAATCATTTGCAATTTATTTACCCATCCATCATGTGACTATAAAAAATAATGATTTTCAGGCATACAATTTTGTAATACTTCAATGGATGGGTAAATGAATTTCAAATGATTTGATTTTACATATTTAGACTAATTTAGATGTGTAGATTAATGTGAACGGTTCGGATTGTCAATATGAACGCCCGAAGGCCTAGTGCACACGCCGTATGCACTAGAGGTAGTGCACAACCGAAGCTTTCCTTTCCCATATCAAATGATTGTCGATATATATATATATATATATATATATATATATATATATATAGTCTTCTAAGTGAAAGAAAAAAAACATAAGAGCATCCACAGTCGTTTGCTATAATTGCCATTTTCTCATATTCTGAGAAAGTTCACGCTGCAGTTGTTTCTTATTTTTCCATTTTATGGCAAATGTGCTATAGTACGTTCTCATATTTGAGAAACAAAATGGCGATTCTCATAATATAAGTGACGGAATATGTTGTTCCGTCCCATTTTTTTTAAAAATCAGATCGGACGACACATGTTGTTTCGTCTGGTTTTTTTTTTATTTTATTTTTTTTAATAATCAGATTGGTACATGTTGTACAGTCTAACCAACAAAAAAAAAAACCCGGTCCCGTCTCATGAGAAAAGTTCTCAAACGGGACAACATGTCTCGTTTGAGAACTTCCCCACTATTTACTTAGTGTTTAGGTCACTATCACACTTAATTAAATACTTAGTTAAGGTATTAGTGATTATTTAAATATAGTTTAGGTTAATTTAATAGTTAATTAATTTACTAAATAATATTTTAAATATTAAACCCAATTTAATTTTTTAAAAATCATGGGATGGGACAACATGTCCCGTCCGCTCAAAAAAGTTTAAAAATTTGTCAAAATATAACAAACGACCACTGCAGCAATCACGCCTATTTCCTATTTCTATTTGTGTCATTTTCTCAAATATGAGAAATACCATTGTGGATGCTCTAAAGTTCTGAAATAAAATTGTCTTTGTTAATAAAACAGAATGATAAGCTATTAACTGCTATCCAATATGCAAAATTTTAGCGATATTCAAATTCGAACACCGAGTAGAAGTAGAAGTAAGGTCGGCGGCCGCTTCAGACCCCCATTTTTTTGCAATTTTAGGGACTCCCAAAATTATATTTTTTTGTAAATATAAGTACATATTTTGTGCATAAAAAATTATATTATTATTAGGGTTTTCAAAAAATAATTATTTGGATCTTTTGGCTGGGACTACTACGGGAACTCGGCCTACTACGGGAATTCAGGGCCGGCCCTGAGTAGAAGTGAAGGGCCAAGAGCAGTACAAGCTGAATGTAGAGAAATTGGAAGACACGAAACAGCCAAATTGGGGGGCCTACCAAAAAAATTGTAGGGACCCACAGTAGTCAAAAGTGAGGAATTTGCTAAAGTCCAATTTGTGTAGGGAAGAAGCCTTTGCTTCCACATTCCCAGTCCTGAGCTCCTCTTTTTTGCTTAGCTCTCCTCTGTCATGTGTGATTAAAGAAGGCCTGAGAAAAAAACAGACAAACCTTGAATGAACAAGGGGATTTGTATTTGATTCGAACTGAATTGAATTGAATGGTTTCTCTTCTCTCTCAGTGATTCATTCTTTCTTTCTCTTTAGGCTTATTGCTGCCAGGTCTGAATGAAGAAACTATTTCTGCTTTCTACTTTTGCTTTTCCTTCTTCCCTTTCTTCTTTTTTATACTCCCTTTTGTTTCCTATAGAGCTGTTTGCTTGTAGCATTGTGAATTGCAGGTTATTTGCAACTTTAGGGAATGTGAGTATAGTTTATCACAGGAGGGGCTCTGCTGAGGGATTTATGGCTGTGAGGGGTTTCAACTTTCAAGGGTTTGAAAAAGGAGAGTGCATTCATACTCTTTTCTTATTCATTTCTGTTGTGAAACATCCACTTGAAATGTACTAATAAACCTAAAGAGAAGAAATTGCTTTGTTACGGAACAAGGGCATAAGGTTAAAGTTGCAATTTGCAACTGGCAATGAATCGTAAGAAAACCGCCCTAAAAGCATGCTAGCTACCAAGTGTGTAAACCTAACCAGCAGACATATTCATGCCTTCGTTAATCCTCACCCTAGTCCTCTATATAATAACATGCGCATCATGCATGCAAATAAAGCAAAGTATAAAAGTAATGTAGAAGAATTGAACAGTTCTTTTTATGAGGTGCAAGCACAGCCACCTCGTTTTGTCAAAGATAGCTTGTTTTTGTTATGTAAACCCCGTCTTCTTATATATATATAACATAAAACCAACCAAAGGCATTTAATGTTTGGCCAAGTTCAATTCTGCCCTGATGCACACAAACAAAGCTATGCAATACACTATAATACCCAATGCCAATACGCTAGCCAAAAGTATCCAAATCAGTAATAACATACAAATATATTTTTTGGGAAAACAGATTACACTATATGAGGGCACCAGTTTTGTTAATACTAGTAACTCTTCACGGCAGTGTCACTACAGCTTTGTTTTGTCATGTTTATGTCTGTGAATAACTTCAAGTGTCGGAAATAACAACAATCTAAACCATTATATACACCCCAATGTTCACACCATTATCCACAGCATAAGATCATTCTAAATCTCAATACAAATTCTACATTGAATACAATAATGCCCTAATGTTTTGGTATAGCCATCTTTGACAACTTTGTAAAAATAGTTCACCAATTACATTCACATTATCCAAAAAGCATCAGTTACAAAAGCAGGGATACAGTGCATGTTCTATTATTCATCCTAATATGTTACTGAAACATGCAACATTCAGTACAAAGAACAACAGAGACAAATTAACAGTCTTTTTTTTTGTATGAATAATTTGAATGCCCCCAACACAATGGGGGAAAAAATAAGAGTTCTACAGTACTGCCAGTTAGATTCTATGATGACCGCAGATTGTTGTACTGGAACAGAACCATCCTTGATTGGCAGCGAAGGATATTTCTCATAGCCTCCTTTGTAATGGGTTTCTTGTGAGGCCTGCTTCATTCTAACACAGGAAGAAAAAAAAAAGAGTAATCAGTAATGGACCACAGAGTACTAAACTGGACAATCCTATCTTATTAGGACAGAATGTAATGTGATACATCACACAGCATGAGTTGCCCACAAGGGCACAGGTTGGGCCTAGGTCCACCATTTAGTATATACTAATCTCTAAATATTATATATATATATGGGGGGCCCTTTGGTTGAGCACTCCTTTCCGTGAGCACTCACCCTTTTTGCCATCGTATGAATAATCCAAACCATTCACATTGATCTACACATCTAAATTAGTCTTACACGTCTAAATTAGTCTACTTATGTAAAATCAAGTCATTTAAAATTTATTTGCCCATCCATTGAAGTGTTACAAAATTGTATTGCTGAAAATGGTTTTTTTTTCTAATGACATGATGGATGGGCAAATGAATTTCAAATGACTTGATTTTACATATTTAAACTAATTTAGACGTGTAGATCAATATGAACGTTTTGGATCATTCATAGGATGACCAGAATGGCGAGTGCTCACAGAAAGGAGTGCTCAACCTGACCTTATATATTATTAAGTATCTACAACATTCAACACATCTAATGAAGATTCTCATGCTAGTGGGTGGTACCATTACAGATAAGGTTCATGAGAAGGTTGATTTGGGTGAATCGGACCTACAACTCAGCTGAGGATCCAAACCCTAAAGCCGACATTGGTCCTCACCTCTTGACAATAGGCTTTTGGGCCAGCCTCCAAGGGCTTAGAGTCGGGCTTGCCATTTGACCATATTACCCATCACTTCCTAAGAACCTGAGGCTATAGAAACTACAGTAGAAGTAAGGAACTCAACATTGGTTAATTCATCCTTTTGGTAGACTCACAAGTCTTACAGTGTAGCTCGTACCATGATTCAATCATGTGTCATCCATCCAAACAATAAATAAGAAAACCAACATCTTATCAACGTTATAGCACTAAATTCATTATACGAACATTTAGATTAGAACATTTCAACCCTTGATAACTGTTATTCCAATAATAAGAAAGAGAGGGGAAGAAAGAACAACAAAAAATGTGTATGTTATCGTCCCCGGCGGCCATCACAAATGTGCATTGATCTAAAGTGGAGTGCAAATGCAAAAAAAAATAAATCTCATTCAATAAACTTACCACCAAAGTGAATAGTACAAAAAGAAACATAGCTATAGCCTATAAGAGCATCTCTAGTCGTTGGCTATTCACCCAAATATTGGGTTGGAGAGGAAATGGAAATGGAAATTTGCAAAATATTGTAGACGAAAGATCATCTTTCGTCCAGAAAAAAAAAAAATCGGACGAAAGATCATCTTTCGTCGCTTCTATTTTTTTAATAAGCTATCTGACCAAAAAAAATTTATCATTTTTTTTAAAAAAATATGATCAAACGGGAAATGATTTCCCTCCTGATGATTTTTTCAAAAAAAATTTGGATCGAACAGGAAATGATTTCCCGTCCGTGACCAATTTCTTTCCAAATGTTTTGAAAAAATTCTAGGTCTATAGAATTATTATGCATAAGTATTAGGATTTAATTAAGAATTAATTAAGATTTAAGATTTAATTAGGATTAAATTAAAATTTAATTAACTTTTCAAATTCAGAAAAGCTCTCAGACGGGAAACAATTTCCCGTCCGATGTTTTTTTTTAATTTTAAAAAAATTAATCGGATGGGAAATGATTTCTCGTATCATCTGATACTTTTTAAATAAAAAAAAATATGGGACGAGACTTCATTCACCGTCTGATTATTTTTTTTTAAATCAAAACCCAAATTTTGGGTTTGAACGACTACAGCTCTAACCCAAATTTCATATTTCTAAAAGCCAAATACCCAAACTTGGGGTTTGAATGACTACAGATGTTCTAACAGTACATATCTGACAAATAATAGGAAAAGAATCTATTGTGCACCACGAGAAGACTAAACTCTATACATGAATATGAAGGTCAGGACATGTAATGTGTGCTACCCTACCACATTTCAAGTTTGAGCGTATATTGGGAACCAACTTGGTCTTATGTATCCAACTTACACATAACTACACATAACTCTGCAGTGCCAAGTGGAAGGTCGTGGGTTTGGGTCACTGCATACCCAGTAAAGATGGGATTTTTCAACCTAAATATTGAGGCACAAGATTTAGAGTAGACCACCCCCACCTACACTCCAACATAAGGCCACTTTCTGTCCTAAATATATAGTTCTTTCATACCCTTGGACTCATGGAAAATAGAAGAACTATTACTTGAAGATGGATGAATGTAGGAAAATTAATGGAACTTTTCTTAACAAAAACAGATTAAATAGAATGTATTATGCTAGCTGGATACAGGTAATATATGCAACATATAGTACTTTCAGTCACGAGTTTGAATGTGGGCAGTGGCAGACCCAAAAAAAAACTGTAAATTTTTACAATCAAGAATTCTGCTAATTTTTCAAATGTTTATCCTTCCTATACTACATATGTGAATGAATATCCTACCTGTTAAACATTTAGTAGTTACATGTAAGACATTGAGTAGTTAGGTTAACAGTAAGACCATGAAATAGTGGAAGGAAATTTGATTAAATGTTCCTGTGCAGTATCTACTACGGCAGCTACGCTTGCTACTAAAACTCGAACAGAGTCTTCCACTTAGGTAAAACTTATCCAGATTATCTTGTTTCTTTGGTGGTGTGTCTGTTAGCTCTATTCGTAGACGGAACTCCTTCTGCAGGTTGATGAAGCTGGTCCTTGAACCCTTTTTTTTCTCTGTAAGACCCTTGCCCTGCCCTTACCCTACCCATGTCATTCATAAGTAAGCCCTTCAAGATTCTCATACAACAATACTCCAAGACAACATAAGAATCCAATTTTTTAGCCGACCGAGAATATATTCTCAATCAAGGTTGGATACCTCCCATAATAACCTAGAGAAATTGGGTCCATCGTGATTTCCATGGTCCAAATGTGAATTGGGCTCGTCTATGATACATGTTTTTTAATATGTGATGTCAGGTTGCATTATTGGGCTTTAAATGCTCATCTAATTATTAGTTACTATATGTGGAGTTGTGGAGTTTTATACCCACAACAAACTATGTAAAAAAACACGACCATCTGAACTACAATCTATGCTCTTAATCAGCTCTTAATCAGCATTCTACCAACACAATCTATGCTTTTAATCAGTATTCTACCCCCACAGTTCTATTTCTTATCTCTCTATTTGCAACCATCCAAAAAGCAGACGTCATTGAAAGAACTGGCCATGTTGTCAACAATATACACAAGTGGTGGCAAGCACTCCTCTCCAGAATCAACAATAGACGACAACACGGTTGTAACACTAAACCAATCATTTTGACTGTTATCCTAACAATGAATAAATTAATTTTCTTCTTAGTCCAGATACTCAGGTCTGTGTTCGTGGGATATGTAGTTACATTCCATATCGATACCACCACCAACGTTGTCACTAATATAAAGATCCTTTTCTTGGGATTTAAATCATGTCTCAGCCTACATTTCCTTATAAAGATATTGAAATGCCGAGTAAGATTATGCTAAGGAACACGATGATCTCCAAAATTTACGCACTCTCAAGTGCTTTTTATAATTAAGATATAGATGAGATCAAGGATTTGCATTCATATGGAGAAAAGAAAGCTCCAAGGTCGATAAAGGTCAACTGTAGCCAAAACATTGCCTAAAAGCATTTATTTGAGTTAAAGATCTTTTATTCCGCTTAAATTTTACATGGTAAATCATTTTAGACACACTTTCAAGTTACAATCATAGATATTCGTTTAATTCTTCTTGCAAAATGAAACAAAAGAAACTAACGAGTTCAATCAGTTATATTCATGTGACTAACCCGATTTTCAGAAGTTTTCTTCTTTGTCATGTTGAAATCAGTTTTCTATGTCCACCAACATATCCTACATATCCTGATCTGTCATTCTGGAAGGGTTTCCGACACCGATGTGCCATTTAAAATCATATTCTTTTTTGAAATATGTCCTCTGGAGGTGTTTGGTTACATGTTCTAAATGCCCAACTTAATTATAATTTAATTTTTTCGAGCCATAGGCCCAATATTAACGTAATATTTTGGTTCATCGATTACAATAGAAATTCTCATGGTGAAGAAAATAGGTTCAAATCGACCCCTAATCTAACCCGGTCTACTGTTTCGTCTACAATTATTTTGTTGTTATTGTTTTTGCTTTTCTATATGTCTTACAATAAGAGAGAAAAATCTAATCCTAAAGTTACCTAGACACATTTAGACTCGGGAGATATATTTACCCAACATGACAATAGTGGACAACAATGATCCCATTTTCTTAGTAATACAATAGACAATGGATGTCAATAATATTTGTACTAGCCTAGTTATTATAGAAAATATTTTTATCACGGTCCTTATAATGAGTTAGATATGGTAAAAAAATATTATGGTGTTTTGGGTCTCAAGTAGCTTCTTTTAGAAAAGGCAATGCCTTTTGATTATAATGATTAGTTTGATAATGAAATTATTGTGGAAATCATGTGCTTTAGGCTGTCATTATCTTCTTCCCCTCTAATTTTCCCTCCTCTTCTAACCCTCCAATTCCATCCAATTTCATTATGATTTCTCCATTTCCTCATAGTTCTGCACTAACTTGCCTCAGAGCAAATGTGATCCTGAATTTCCTCTTTCAACCCACTCAAAAGGTAAAACAAAATCCATTACCAAACCATACAATTCTCTCCTCGTTTTAGGCCCTCGACTTCTCTAAAAAAAGAAACACCCCCCCCCCCCCCCACCCACCAAAGAAAAAAGGAGAAAAAGAAGAGAAGACATGTTAATAGAAAGAAATAAAGTTTTAAAAATAGAATTTTGCGAGATATGTGAACTTCTTGGAGACATGCAAAAAACTTTTCAAGATACATGAAAGGACTTGGTGGATATCATACAAAGAATAAGATATGTCAAACAATTTTCCAAATATCTGGAAACGTTAAAGATATGTGAAAGGATCTAGAGATGATGAAGATGAAATTTTAGGGCTCCATTCAACTTCTATGGCACCTCCTTTGGAAGGACCGGTGTTACCTCCTCTTAAAGTTTTGTTGCCTTCTACTGAGGAGCCACACAAGGAGAAACTTCTATGGCACCTACTTTGGAAGGACCAGTTTTACCTCCTCTTAAGAGTTTCATTGCCTTCTACTAAGGAGCCACATAAGGAGATTCCTCTTTGTAAGCCACACATACTCGATGATCCACTTTAACCAATTGAGCCTCAACACAGAATAGTCAATTCATGTCCAAGCTGGAGTATTTTGAACCTTGTGTGTTTTGATTGAAGTATCAATTTTGATGAAGAGGTAAATCACAGTTCAGTTTCCCGAGAAGAATGATAAAAAACTTATTTCAAGATATTTTGCAGGTGTATGATTTACAATTTCAAACATAGTACTATATTTTAAAATGTTTCAATTATGAAGTTTCTGTCTTGTCATACCATAGTTAAAGGTAGTAAATATTAGTAGTGATTTTATTTCAATCTTATAGTGAGTTAAATATGGTAAGAAATATTAATTCTTCTTGGAACTTAAATAGTATCTTTTATAAGATGTAATAGGGGCTCCTCCAATTGTAGTAATTAGTTGATTTGATAATGAAGTTATGTGAAAGTTGTTTGTCATTATCTTCGTCTTCCACAGTTCCACTACTTCTTCCTCTTGCTAATTTTCTTATTTCTTTTAACCGTCTTTATCCCTCATCCCCATTCATCTCTTTTTCCCCTTCATTCTACAGGGGAATATCATTGTATATGAATAAATATATTTAGTGTGCTATCTTCCTCCCACAGAAATAAAAACAGGCATTGCACCCAAAAATTTTGCATTTTTTCCTACAATATTTAAGATTATTTTCCTGATGCAGAAATAATATATCACGCATCTAGGCAAAGCACATGTCCATTCATGCACTTATACAAAATATTTTTAATCTCCACAAAAACATGTACAAGGTAAAGTATATAATACACCTTACAGAAAAACCACTTTATCCATAAAGTTCTATTGTCAATTTTAGATTTTTCCTTACAGATAAGAACCCATTACATATATCAACCCTCATTAAACATGTCCATTGCATACATCTGGTATGGCAAATGTCCATTCATACATCCAGGCACGGCGTATACCCATTCATGCACTTCTACAGGTACAATTTTACTCTCCTAAAAAACATGCACATGATAAAGTATATACTACACCTTCCCCAAAAAAACCTAGTTTTGTACATCACGTCTGTTGTCAATATTTCAGATTTTTCCTTATGAATAATAACCCATTGCATACACCATTCATCAACCATCAAAATTATACATTTAAATAACAAGCAATAATATATCTTGTCATCATGTTTTGATATTGGAGAATTGGTGTGTTTGACACATTGCATTTATGTCATAGTAAGGCATCATGTTTGCATGAACCATATCTACAATCTTCAATTTATTTCTTTAGTAAAAAACCCTAAATACATTCTATATAGTGACCACGAATTAGTTTAGAAACAAAGGTCGTATCCTATGCCACATCACAGACTACAGTGATCTGTGATTAATTGGTGACAAATCTACAAAGGTGTATTTGGATATTGTTGAAACTTTCTCGCTTTGATCCTTGAATTGATGCAAGATGGTTTGTTCATGTTTAGATGGGACTTGTCAATAATCTTTACAGGCAAGAAACTGTTGTCCTTTTTAACTATAAGCACAATGGGTTTTGCAAAACTACAAATCTCTGTTCAGTATCGACATGAAGTATGCATTTCCAAAATAAATAAAAATTGAAGTATACAGTTGACATTAAGGCCAAGGTCAAAAAGATCAAATACCTCAAGAATATTGCTTCCTCATCATGAAAATCTTCCGGTAAAACTTAGACAACCAGTATTTTCGAAGATGAAAACAGTAAAAGACATGAATGAATTTGACATTTTGTGGCCTTTATACACCCACCTCCCCAACCTTCAAACTTTTGTGCTGAAATAGATATAAGAAAACGTTACATGACTGAGATAAAAACTGACAAGAAAATAGACAATGGTACCCTAAAATATAACAAGAAAAACCAATGAACTAACTCGAAGTGTACTCATCAATGGAACAGGTGATAATATTCCCCTCAATATTCAGGGAAAAGAAAACACAAGATGCAAGGAGAATTCTGGGTATCTAAGCAACGACCCACCGCATAACTTAGTAATCACAATCTACCTGTTTAAAAAGGTGTATCTTATACCTTAGTTTTCTTGTCCTTGTGAATGTCAGTGAGATCTTCACCACCATCATGCTTCCTCTTCTGAAACCCCAAAAAAAAAAGAGGGAGGGCTAAAACGAGGAAGAACTCGCTAGTGCAAGATAACAGGATAAATAAGAGACAGGGTTTAAACTTGAATACTTTATCATGTTTCTTTGAGTGTTCACCATCCTTCTTCTTTTCTTTTTCTTTATCCTTACTCCGATCCTTGTGACGGTGTTTGTGCTTCTTATGCTCCTTGTCTTTGTCCTTGTGCTTTTTATGTTTCCTCTCCTTGTCTTTAGATTCACTTTTCGATTTCCCACTTATTGTAGGTATCCCTTTCTCTGCCTGCAATAACAATTGAAACAGTTATAGATTTGCTAGTTATAGATTTGCTACAACTAGGGTCAAGGAATTTGATAAAAACTTATTGTAATGCATATATTTTATACAGAGGGTAAGTCAATGGGAGCAGTTTCTCGCAGATGAAAAGCTTGTCCTAGAGTGTCCATGTCGAAAGGCTGTATATGAGCAGTTGTCTCTCTCAAATATGGAGCAGTCTGAAAGAGTTGATCCAGCTCCATCCCTTCTCCTTTTCGGATTTCTGTATCTCCCACAACATTGTGAAGATAATGTGTATCTGAAATTGATAAGGGCAGCCCTCGTTTGCAAAAGAAGTCATGGTGAGCCAACAATTTGTAGTGACTTATAAGATCAACAGCACCAGTAAGCTCCCTGGGTCCTGAAAATTTAAAAAGACTACTCACTGCTTAATACTCCAGAGAGAAACAATAGCAACCATATAAAACTTTATAATTGAAAGCGTCAATTAATGTCCGATTTGTTGAGACCAAATTACAATATTAAAAAGATTAAAAAGTTACCTCATGCATTCACTTTAAATTAAACATAAATCATTTGTGACATCTCAACTTAACTAACATTAAATGTCAAGTAAGACTCATGCTCAGCGAGGTTCGCAGAATCATAAAAACAAAGGATAGAATAAGGCAAGTTGACGCAACTAGGTGGAGTGCTTGATCCCACAGTTTTTTGGAGATAAGAGAACTTAGACATGAGGAAGTCAACAGAAAATGATCTATGATGCCCCACCCCTCTTTCCTTCTGTAGTGTTGCTAGTGTATGACTGTGACAACTCTCTACCAACTGAAAAGGATTGGAACCGTATATGTTTAATGATTCTCCCTCTATTCCCCTCTTCCTTATTTCTAACCTTTGGAAGCTAACACCTTAACACTATAACCTATACAGTACTTGAAACTATATCATGTTCTTTATTTTGTAACCGGGAAGTGATAGCGTGATATTGAACTCTAGTACTAGTTTAATGTGGTAAAAAGAATTCATCTATGGCCGGACAAGAAACTACTAAATTCTTTTAACATGGCTTAATCAGCACTGCCAACTTTTATATAAAAAATAATTGTAAGATCTACTCCCTCCACAATTAAATTTTTAACCACCATTCTGACCCCCAATGAAAAAATGCATGCAACCCATGATCCTAGGCATGTACCATGCTAACACGAACTCACGATCCTAGGCTTGCACTATGCCAAGTTTTTCAGTAAGGAAACCTCGCACTTCTCTGGAGTGATTTCCTCATATTGAGTTATTATAGTCACATGGTGGAACCAAATATGGACGATCCATACCGTACACATTGATTTGTATGTCATAGACTCATTATATCTATGTGTGAAAATTCAAGTTTTTTGCATGTTTCTTGTCATGTTTCAAGTGGTCGCTAAATGAACGGTTTTTAAATTACATATCAAATTGGTACATGAATGCATAGGAAAGAAGCCTCCAAATGAATTGATTTGTATACATGCATCTTTTGGCATAAGAAACATGATGAACGGTGCAGGTCGTCCATACAAAGTCCCACCAAGTGAGTATAACTACTCTATTCAAAGAAAAATTTCCCCTTTTAAGTATGAGGCTCCATTTCCTCTATAACCTAACATCATCTCCTTACGAAATATTTTGACTGTTTCCAATACACCGAGCAGTTGGTCACAAAATTAATTCCTTAACCTTGTGGATTATCTCCAAATACAAAAACAACGATGAGCTTTAAATTCAGCTCTATCAATTGCCATTCCAAACAACAATCTCGTCTTCGAATTTACCTCTTCCGAAATTCTTGCCGTCAGAATCCATCACATCAAACCCAACCACGCAGCAAAGCTCATCTCAAGCTCAAACTACAAGACCACACAACAAACTATCAGATCGCATTACTTACAATTGAAAGCAAAAGAGAGGAAAGGGCGTTACCTCTAAGGTGAGAAGGCGAGAACTCGTCTGCGAATTCGAACTAAAATTCGGATTTGATTCGGATTTGGAAGTTAAAAGGGAGGGATTTGGGATCTTCTAGGGTTTTGGGGGGGTTAAATTTGGGGGGAAATAGAGGTTTGGAGTTCGATTGGGAAATTAGGGTTTTTTTTTTTTTGATTTTTTTGATTTTTTTGATTTTTTTTTTTTGGGAATGGAGAGAAGCGGAAGAACGTAACACGGTTGGGCTTTGGGATCTAAATAAAGAGGCAGAGGACTAGAGGAGTCGCCCCGCACTTAACTCCCTCGACGGTACTATATTTCATTTTTTTAATCTCCTTTTGTGACATTCTTTGACTTTTTTTTTTTCCTTAACAGAGGCATAACGAAAATACATAAAATCTAGTATTGTTTAATAGAAGAATTTGTTACAAATAAATATTTTTTTGTTACATAATAAATACCACTTTGTTACTAAACAAATCCGTATATCACATGTGCAACTTCAAATCTATTTACCATACGTGCATCACACGTACGAATCAAAGTTTTTTCTTCTTATTTTAAAAAAAAATACATGTATTATCAGTTTAGCTCCAATTTTTTTCAGAAATTAAGATATTCATCACACATACTAATTACTAAACAAATATGTGCATCGCAAGTTCAACTCTAACTCTTTACCAAAATGTGTCTTCCATGTGAAAAATACTAGTTGTGCAATGTGAGACTCCTTGCATAAGTTGTTATAATGTCAAGCAACTTGGCATCTTTGTTAACTAGGACAATGTTAACAGCTTCTTGCTTAAGCTGGATTTTGAAAATGCATATGACACGGAAGAATGAGATTGTATAGATGAAGCCTTAGAATTAAGAAGTTTGGGGCCAAAATGGAGGCTTTGGATGAGAAAGTGTGTCAAACACGGGAAGTCTTTCGTCCAAGTCAATGGTAAATACGGAAAAGAAATTCGATGTTGTAGAGGACTGAGGCAAGGCGACCTACTGTCACCTTTAATTTTCACTCTGATTGGGGACGGTCTCGCAGAAATGATTAAAAGAGGAAGACAAACACAAGTTAATAAAGGGATAAAAGTTAGAGGTGTTACGGAACCATTGGCAATATTACAATATGCCGATGACACCCTCATTTTTGGAGATGCGAATTGGGAGGAAATCATGGCGCTACGGGTTATGCTAAGATGCTTTGAATACTAGTCGGAATTGGCCGTGAATTTACACAAAAGTTGTGTCACGGCACTCAGTCTGGTGGCAGGGGAGGGTGCTCAAGGAATAGCAAACGCAATGGAGTGTGCTAAGGAATATTTCCATATTAGATATCTGGGGACACCTAGCAGGCCAGGTAGATTTTGAAAAGACGACTAGATCCCTTTGGTTGAAGGAATTGAAAAGAAATTAGCAGGATGGAAAGGAAAATTCCTCTCCCTGGACGGAAGAATTACCCTGATTAATGCGGTGCTCAGTAACATTCCGACTTACTTAATGGCAATCTATGAATTACCAAGCTGGGTGATCGAACGAATAGATAAGTGTAGAAGACACTTCTTATGTAAAGGCAACCAAGAAAACAGCAAAGGGTTGCATCTCGTCAGATGGGGAAGGATATGTAAGAGGAGGGAATTTGGAGGGCTGGGAATAGTCAATTTACGGGACATGAATAGAGCTCTCTTGAGCAAATGGTGGTGAAAGATGAATAAACATCGCAAGTCATGGTGGTGCAAATCATTTGAGTTGTATAGAAGAACGAAAAAATATAGGTTTGGTGGGAGGAGCAGGCAGGGGAAGTCTTCACAAATGTGGAAAGGAATTGCAAAGGGGGAGAGATATTTCACGCGAACACTAGATCGAGGGTTGGAGACGGTAAAGAGACAAGATTCTGGAAGGACAAATGGTGTGGGGATAACACGCTACAATCATTGTTTCCTCTACTGGCTAAAGAAACGAGTAATGACAATATGATGGTACGAGATATCTGGCGAAACGGTAGACTAATGATCGAGTTCCAAGGAGTCCTTTTGGCTACTAATTGTATAGGGTACTAAAGACTAGCAACGCTGGTCAGGGAAAGGGGCCACCTTTCTAACATAGACAAAGATGCTAGGGAGTGGAGTCTTGAAGCTAATAGGACCTTCACGGAGGCGTCGATGTATCGTCGGCTGAATGATGGGGGTGTGAGGTGTCAAAAGGTGACCATTATCTGGAAATCAGGAGCTCCGAACAAAGTGAAAGTCTTCTTGTGGTTAGTTATGAAAAACGCTATTCTTTCAAAAGCAAATCTTATAAAATGAAACATACCGATCAATAGTGCATGCCCGAGATGTAACCAAAGGGACGAGGACGTCAATCACAGTGCCCTAGAGCAAAATTATCATGGGAAATTCTGGTTCTCAGTTTCGGGTTGGTGGAAGCTCCGACACGGGTGGAGGATTTCTGGGGTACATGGCGAGCGAAATGGGTTAGAACGGAATATAAGGGTTTGTGGGATATCACAGTAGCGGCTAGTGTTTGAACTATGTGGCTTGACAGAAACAATACATATTTTCGTAACACAAGATGTAGATTTAACATTATGCTTTACAAAATTCTGAGTCTTATCTCTACTTGAGTAGCCAAAGCAGTTGTCAGGAGGAGGATGCAACAGGATTTGATCGAGTAGTCAGTATGGGGATAGGTAGAAGTCCGACTGGGCTTGGGCTTTTGAACCACTCGGTGGAGTAGGGACGGTGTTGTATCTGGTATGTCGGTGGATGTATTTTGTTGTATTTTGAGTCTAGATTGTGGTGATCTATATTGAACTTTCAGAAAGTTGTAATCTGGTATTTCCTGTTGTTTCCTTAATTTCTCATTAACGAAACCGGTGACTAGTTGGTCACTAGTTCTTCCAAAAACTAAAAAAAAAAAAAAAAAAAAAAAAAACCAACTTGGCATCTTTGTTTTCTTTGCTCCACTTTGTATATGTTTGGTTGCAAGTTTAAATTTTATTGAATTTTATATTTAGTCACCTTGACAGTTGTAAGTGTGATAATCTATATAATAAAACACAAAGAAAGCTATCAAGTGGCTCTCATTCAATAGGGTTGAAATCAATGGTCCAGATCTAACTTCACAAAACATATTTTTCCGCCCAAAAGTTTTCCCCCAAAACTTAAATTCAAATTCCCAAAACAACTCCTTTAATTATTTATTTATTTATTTATTTCTCTCTCTCTCTCTCTCATTCTCTCTCTATTTACTCAGAAATTTATATTTTCAGATTTCTGGTATGTAAATTTTCAGAACTTTTATGCATTATTTTTTTGCTCATGTTACATTGAAAATAAAAAATATCTCATCAACAGTTAAATTTCATCATTTTTCACACTCAAAGTTCTAAGAAGTTGGATTTTACACCCTCATTTATAATTATTTTTCAACATATACTAATGGAAACATGGAATTTTATTTACAACTAATTATTATTTTACTATTCAAACTTGAGCTACATAATTGTTGTTTTACTGTTTACAAGACTTTCATATGCTATATCGTTCTGAAGACGTGCCGTATGCACGTGCCCACGGGCAAATCTAGTAATCAAAACTAAATTTGATCGAAAACGATGATAAATGTCTAGTACAACTAGTCTGACACCTTTGGAAAGAAAGGAGTGCAAGGAGAAACAAAGAGGCGCAATAGATTATGAGGATATTTATATTCTTATTCCTACTTGTACTTAGAATATGAGCTTAGAGCATCCACAATCGTGAATGTTAAAAAATGAATAAATGCATATTTATATATAGTTTTTTTAGCTTTTGCTGCAGTGCGTACAATGCTATTTTATAGCAATTTAAGATTAAAACAAACAAGACGGACTTTGTAGTTGCGTCCGAGGGCGAAATGAATTATTTAAATAATTTTTTATTGTTAGCCGGAAGTTAAAGTTGCGTCGGAAGAAAAGAAAAGAAAAGGAAAAAAAATCAAAAAGTGACAGACGGAAGTTGAAGTTGCGTCCCACGGTTTATTCGGATTTTTTAAAGATTTTTTACCCACTGGACAGAAGTACAAGTTCCGTCTGAGGGTTAAAAAAAATTGGGGGGGGGGGGGGGGGGGGTTAATTATGAAAAATTATTTTTTTTTGGGGGGGGGGGGGGGGGGACGGAAAGTGAAGTTGCGTCGGAGAATTAAAAAATAATTTTTTTTCAGTGGGGCAGAAAGTAAAGTTGCGTCCTTTATAATATGCATTTCTCTCATTTCTACTCTCATTTATTGCAATCTACTGTCGCTGTTTTGTCAAAAAATGCATAAATAGCAAATGACTGTAGCTGGTCGTTTGCTATAAAATGCATTTTATGCATAAATAACACACGACTATGGATGCTCTAGAGAGGGAGGATTTTTTTTGTTGGAACATTGGTTGAATTATCTGAGACCAAGTTGCAAATTGAAGCTGTTAGAGCATCTGTAGTCGTTTGAGTTAAAAAATGGGTATATGAAAAATATTGAAATAGCAAATAGGGGTAGCGTTGTAGTGGTGAATACTCAAAAAATGGCTTTTTTTAATCAAGCGGAACATGATTTACCGACTGAAATTTTCTCGAAAAAATTTGGAAGACGGCATATGCTCTACCATCTGATGAAAAAAAAAAGTTTGTGAAGGACGAGAGATCATCTCCCGTTCAACACATTTGGCCTTTTTTTAATTTCCTCTAACGGCATATGTTCTGCCGTCTCCCCAATTTATTTTTTTAATTTTTTTTCCAAACGGCATATCATTTGCCGTCCGCTCAATATATTTCCTCGGACGGTATATCATCTTCCAATTTCTATAATATGCATAATGCCAATTTTGCTATCAAATATAGACGTCTACTGTTCATTTCAAACCCAAAAAGGGGTAAATAGACGACAACTACAGCGGTTTTTATCCATTTTTTGGATATATAGCCAACGACTACAGATGCTTTTAACAAGGACTATTCTATAGGCTTTAAGAAACAATTTGAATGATTTTGTTTTTGGGGTATTATTTTGTACAATTCGAGCTTTAAATTAACTAAACACCGTTTTTAATTCAAAAATAAGGGAGGGGGGGCATCGATATTTTACATGTTTCTGCTTCCTTTCCCCGTTTTGTCTTTAAGTTGAGACTCATATTTTCTGGAAATATAGAAGAGTGCTGTGACTTTGAAGATCCATTGAAACTCAATATAAATTTGTCTATTTTTTGACCAAAGGTGGACGAACACGGGCAATTTCACTCTTTCAATCTTATATTATTATTATGATTTTTTATGTTCATTATTAAAATTACTTTTTTTTAGTAAAAAAAAAAAATTAACTCTCTAGCTGGGCCAACCCGCGACCCGACCCGACCGGACCTGGGTTGGACCCGAAAGGGTTCACAGGATGGGCGGGTCGCAAATTCACCTTTTCGACCCGGCTCGGCCCGGCCCGGTTAACCCTCCGACCCGACCCGAACCCGCCCAAGTCAGCCTTCAACCCGGGCGGGTCCGACCCGACTCGGCCCGGTCGACGCGAATGCCAACCCTAGTTGCCCTCCCTGGGCCACACTGCCATCCACGTGCTGCTTCAAAGCAAAACACCCCCCTTCTCATCACATTTTTAATTAATTCCAATTATTACCATCTTGCCATTATATATATATATATATATATATATATATATATATATATATATATATATATATATATATATATGGAGAGAGAGAGAGAGAGAGAGAGAGAGAGAGAGAGAGAGAGAGAGGAAAATGTTAATATGAGATGGTGAGATGGGTGAAAAGAAGATGATTTGAATCATCAAAATCTCGATCACACCGTTCACATCATTCTACATATCATCTAAATGGTTTGTACAAAATTTCAAGCGATTTGGAGACCTCTACCCTATGCATCAAAGAGTTCAAATAAATGCATATATATGTGTTTCGCATCATCTTCGTGATGTGTTGAACGCTTTGATGCAAAGACTAGAGGTCTCCAAATCGTTTAAAATTTTGTACACACCATCTAGATGACATGTAGAATGATGTGAACGGTATGATGGAGATATGGATGATTCAAATCGCCCATCTCACAAAAAAACACTCCATCTCACCATCTCATATTAGCATGACTCTCTCTCTCTCCCTATATATGTGTGTGTGTGTGTGTGTGTGTGTGTGTGTGTGTGTGTGTGTGTGTGTGTGGCAAATGCTCCATTGAAAATGGGTGCGTTTTCAATGGGTTGGAAAATACAGATATGAGCTGTTGGATCGCTCAAGATCTTGATCAACGGCTCAGATCGAAATCCAATAAGCGCTCCTACTAATGGCTCTAAAAGCGAAGGGATAGTTTTGTAACTTCATGCCAAAAAATGCTTCGGACTTAGCTTTTTTTGGTGTGAAGTTTTTTTTTTTTGCAGAAATTTATACTTAGGCCGTTGTTGAGAACAACGGCCTAGGTTGTTTGAATTAATTTTTTGAAGAAAATTATACTTAGGCTGTTGTTCCCGACAATGGCCATGGTTGTTTAAAAAAAAAAAAAAATCAACCTAGGTCGTTGTTCCCAACAACGGCCTAGGTATGTACATACTCAGATCTGAGCCATCTCCCTCATTCTTCGACAACGCAATCCCCAAACCCTAGCTCTACTCCAACCTCCTCTCTCTCGATCGGAAACTCTTCTCGATCTCCCCCTCTTCTCGATCAATCTCTATCTATCTCTCCCGCTCCCGAATACCCCAAACCCTAATCCAATCCGAAATCTCCCCAACCCACCCGAACCCTAGCAAAAATTCTATGATACCGTAGACTCTGCAACTTGTTTGTCTACAGCAGTGGCTCCTCACATCTTCGACAACTCTCTCTCTCTTTGGACTAGGTAGTCATTTTTTCACAATTTATTATAATGAACTATGCTAATTTATTGAATATTTTTTCAGTTTTTGAGTTTGATTTTTTGTACTATGCGTAGTAGTCTTCAATTTAGAGTGTACAATTTTTGTATCATGTGTGTTGTAAATACTTTGTGGACATTTTTGTAGATGTAGTGTTAGTTGTAGTTGTAGAATATAATAAAAGCAAACAAACGAGATCCAAAAATTCCAAAATTTGACGACTTAGTCGGGCTCACCACGCAGAAGGCAACACAATTTGTAGTGGCAGTTTCCGTATCACGGTTTGCAAGATACGTCCGTTTATCACTTTTATTCAATAAAATAGATATAAAGCGATACACAGTCGTATATTACAAACCGAGAGTCGAAACTCACCTCTGCAAGTTTGCGTTGGCTTGTGTTTGGTGTGCTAGACGTAACAGCCAAATTTCGGATTTTTTGCAACTCGTTTGTGTTGTATTATCGCGTATATTACAGAACTTCGATATACCTTGGAATTTTTTAGTATGAGCTCACTAGAAAACTGCTCAAACGAATTCCAAAAAATACGAAACTGTGGGAATACGTCGGGCTAACCATGTAACACCCTAGTTTTCATTTATGAGATTCTTGTGATTTTACGTGTTGTGCATGTATGATTTCATTTGTATAATTTCTTTTATAAAATATTTTTATAAAGTATTCGTTCTCTTTATTTTCCCAAAAAATATTCTTTAAAAAAGTCTAATTAAAATCTAGGCCTACTTGTCTTTTAAGCCCACTCTATTTTATTAATTAAATTATTTATTTTAAAGCCCATGGTTAGTTTGGCCCATTAGTGAGCCCATTTACTTTAATTCTCTTTTGAAATTGTCTAACTTGTAGTGTAGACTCATTTCATGGACAATTAAATTTGTCACATGAACAAATTTGTAAATGGGGCACACTAGGTGGCACATGCATACAATGGAGTGTGCATTGCACACTTTCTTCACCCTAGGCCGGGTAGGATTAGGAGAGTGGGAGAGATGGGAGTGGTGAAGAGTTGGTTACTCTCATCATGGGAAGTTATTTCTACTCTCTACTTCATCTTGGCCCTTAATCTCTAACCTTTTGATCTAATCTTGGCCCTCCATTCACCATAGAAAATTGTATAAATACCCCCTCCCACACTTTTGATTCTCACTTGGAAAAAAAGAAAAAAAAATTGAAAAGAAAGAATAGAAAGAGAGAATACAAGTTGTAAGGCGAAAAGATTGAGGAGCTGTGAGTTGAAAAGAGTGAGTGTTTTATGTGAGTGCTTCAACCAAGGAGAAGGAGGACGGACTACATAGGGGAGGCTTGGGTTCAAGCTTGCAACAAGGAGAGGCAATTTTTCGTGGCTTGATCTAGGAGGAGAAGGCTTTATTCATTCATTATAGGAGATTTTCTAGGAGTCTATTTGATTGTTTCTCTCCATTTAAGGTGGGTGTTTCTCTTAAACTTCTAATTAAACATCATGTTAGGATGTGGTTGACAAATTAAGAAGAAACTCTAACTAATATAGCCGTGCATTATGAAAATGAGACAAATTGCTACTAGTTTGATTATATGTTAAAAGAGTGTTAAATTGATTGCCAAATTATGATTTGTTAAATGATTGCCATGTTACCATGCTCAATTTTGTTGTGATGTGCTAGATAAACAAATACATGCTTGTATGTTGAACAATTGAATAAAGAACTATGGATATAGGTGATTTTGATTAATTTGTTGTTAAATGACTTGAAAAATGAATTTTATTACTGAGATAATTGTACAATGTTAATAAAAATATTATAAGTGATATAGGGAAATTTTAAGTGTAATTTATAAGGAGATTATGCTTATTTTTCCCTAAATTCGAAATTTAAGAATAAAATGAAGTAGAGAGCAAATTATGTTGTTTTGTATCAAAAATTAAAATTGTATTTTACTGAAAGGTTGTAATAAGATGAAAAATAAAATCTGGATTTTTTTGAATGAATTTGGAGAAGAAAAAGAACAAAAAACATTTTGGGAATTTGAAAAACCCAGTAGCACAGTCGACTGACCATAGCTTGACAGTCGACTACTCTGATTATTTATTTTCGAGCTTTAGAAACTCGCAGAACAGCCGACTGGCCATGCTTAAACAGTCGACTGACCTGAGAAAAATAAAATTATAGTTCAAATCTTTTACGGAACAGTCGACCGACCACAGCTTGACAGTCGACTACTCCGATTATTTATTTTTAAGCTTTAGAAACTCGCAGAACAGCTGACTGGCCATGCTTAACAGTTGACTAACCTGAGAAAAATGAAATTATATTGTTTCTGCATGGGATTGTGTATGAAATTGAAATTGAATAACTTGATGAATTATGAAAGAACATGAATATACAAATGTCATGAAAATGAAGTGGAAATTAATGTTAATCGTGAAAAGAGAACATATGAGTAAGAAAGACTCAATTTTTGTGATTATGAATTGAAATTGAGAACTAAAGTGTAGTTAAGCCTCATACCGGCATTGAAAAGAAATGTGTTGAAATGAAATGAAAAGACCAAGATTTGGGTCATGTTGAATAAATAGTTAGAACCGGTATAGTGGAAGGGCTAACCCTAGAGAATTGATTTTGTTCATGATTCAAATAACTAAGGACTAGATACATAATGAAGATGTGATGAAAATAAGAGAAAAACACGAGTATGAGGGCCTCAGAGCTATGGTGTGAGAGTATTCACAGGCTGTCTTCACGATGCGTCGTGACATGACATGGATATGTCTCCAGGAGTCCATACCACAGGCGACACTTGTGGAGTGTTTGGTGACTGCGGGTGGTGTCATGTCCCATGACGGAGGCTGAATTATCCATAGGTTCTTCACAATGCGTCGTGACATGACGTGGAATTCTCCTCCAGGCTGTCTGGATATGAGCTCGTAACTCATAGAACATCTAGAATACTTATCGTAGTTACAGTAGTAGCTTAATTCATGACGAGGGATCGAACCCTACAAGATGAAGAACGGTTAAGGGCTTGTCCTGAGACCTATGTAGTATGGGATGCATAGAATCTGAACAAGTGCGCATTAGTGTTATGTAATATATAAAACTGCATTAAGGGCTAAGTGCCCTGCACAACACGATATTTATAGGATAGTCCCTTGTAGTTTCTGTTTGTGATCAAGTTTGTGATTGTTTAAGTATTTGAGAATCGTTATACTATTTCGGCATAGAGAGGATAGCCATATATAATATTTTGTCTGTTGTAAGCAACTGACGCGCCCGCAGTTTTTATGCAGAGTAAAGTGATTAACAAGACTAAAGAATGCATGCTGATTAAAGAATGATCCAAGTGTTGTACAATTCAATTCACGTAAATTGTTGTAAACTGCTTTCGCTGTAAATATGTGATGTAATTGTGAACTCTGATGTAAAAAAAGTTTTTATTTCCTTGTAAAAATTGTACGAAAGAAGTGTAAAGATCCTATGGAACTTCGAATTTAGTCTGTTTTGAAATTCGGGGTGTTACAGAGTGGTATCAGAGCACGCTTCCAAGTAGTACAAATTTATAAGGAACGACACCCTAGAAGTGAACATTAGGGCGTGTGTTGAATCTGGAGATTTAAATGTAAGTCACTTACATTTGGGTTGCTCTATGATTTATGCTTCTTCTCCTCTTTCTCTAAGATGGCGGACCACTTCGACCTAGCTAGAGATGGCAATTGGCACATAGTCGAGGAAGATTACTATCCCGGGCAAGCTGATTCAGACGAGGAAAATCCTGAAGAAGTGGAAGAGGAATGGCCTGAGTCTCGAGAGATCACTCCACCTCCGGATTCATCTGATGATTCCTCCGATGAGGAAGAACCAGTTCCGAGTAGTCTCATTGTGTCTCCTCAGAGACAGGTAGAGGCTCAACATGAGAGAATCGGGCTACTAGAGACTCAGTTGGCGAAACGCAAGGATGATATTGCAGTTCTCAGTCATCGTGTTTGGGAACTCAAGAAGAGGAAAAACATAACCGATGTACTGAAGGAAGCAGTGGAAGAACTACGGGAAGAGCTTCAAGGAGTCAAGAGGAACCGTAGGAACTAGACTGTTGTATCTTCTTATTGTTTTCATTTTGATGTCAGAAATATTTTAAATTCGGATGTATAAAGTTTGAAATTCATTGAAATGGAAAAGTTGATTTAAAATTAATGTTTATACTTCGAATTTAATAGATCTTTTGCATCAGAATATGGCTAGAAGAGGAACTCAAAATGGTGAAGTTCTGGACTTAGAAACGGAACTAGCGAGGGTCTATCAGACACTCAATGCCGCTGCCATGAATCAGAATCAAGGAAGGGTGCCTGCGAATTCAGTACCCAAAGCAATCAAACTCGTGGAATCATTCAAGCGAATGAAACCACCCGTATTTGAGGGGAAGGCAGATCCTGACACGACTGATAATTGGATCCGACAGGTATAGACTATCTTCGAAGTCTTGGAGACTCCGGAGGGCAGCAAGGTGAAGTTGGCAGCGCTGCAGTTTGAGAAGGATGCGGCTGTGTGGTGGCAGTGGTGAAGCGGACGATGGGAGATATTGTTCTTGGCTAGGATGAATTCTTGGAGGAATTTTGCAGTCATTATTTTCCCTCAGACATCCAGGAAATGAAGGCCATGGAGTTTCTAGTGCTGCAGCAGGGCGGCATGTCGGTAAGAGAGTATGAGACAAGATTCACTTAGCTCTCGAGGTATGTGCCCGAACTGGTGATGGATGAGGCGAAGAAGGCTCGAAAGTTCGAGCATGGGTTGAGGCCAAGTCTGAGATCCAGGATGATACCCCTGGGTATCAGGAGGTTTGACAAATGTGTCAAACGAGCTGCAGCCACTGAGGCAGACATGGAGCAGTTCCATGCTGTTCAAAATCGGAGGACTAACTGGAATGTTGGGAAGAGGCCCGTAGTTTCTGGCAACTTCAGGGGACAATCGCCTACCCAGAGGTTCAAACCAACGGGAGCGAATGCTGTCAATATAGCTGAGAGACCCGAAAACAATTGGGTGAGACCTCCTGTGGTGACTTGCTTCAACTGTGGTGAGACGGGACATTACAAGTCTCAATACCCGAAGCTGCAGAATGTCACTCGTAGTGGACCAACGCAGCAAGTTGGGAAGAAGCCGTACCAGCAGGGGCGAGTATTGGCCTTGACTGAAGCTGATGCTGATGAGGTGGATCACGTCATCACTGATACGAAGGAGGATGTTTAGAGTGTTTCCTGTTGTTTCTTTTTCCCGCCTTATATAGTGAACTGTTATATAACGAGTGTGTGTTATGTAATAGGAGAACTTATTTTCAATGGAAAGAAAGCTGTTGTTTTGTTTGATACTGGGTCGTCTCACATGTTTGTATCACCTAAGTTTGCTAAAGTTTTGGGAGTCGAACCGAAAGTCTTTCTAGGCAAGGTCTTGGCCGTAGCTACTCCATCAGGGGAGACTCTAACCACTGATCGGTACTATGCGGATGCAAGATCGTGATTGGAAATAGAATTTTTAGGATTGATCTGATCGAGCTGAATGTCTTGGAAGTCGATGTTATCATTAGCATTGATTGGATGTCGGTGTAAAGTGCGAACATCGAGTGCAAGACCAAGGAAGTAACAGTGAAGGCTCCAGGTGGACCTGAAGTCACTTTCCAAGGAAAGAAGAGATGTTCTGGTTTGGTGGCAGCTATCTGCAAGAGGGATGTTCCTGTCGAGGTGCAGCAAATTCCCGTAGTTCGGGATTATCCGATTGTGTTCTTGAAAGATTTGTCTGGGTTACCCCCGCATCGTGATGTGGAGTTCAGCATCACTATTCAGCCAGGGAGTGCACCCATTTCCAAGGCACCATATAGGATGGCACCTGTGGAGCAGGATGAGATCAAACGGCAGATTGAGGAACTGTTGGAGAAAGGCTTTATTCAACCGAGTGCGTCGCCCTGAGAAGCGCCGGTGCTTTTGGTAAAGAAGAAGGATGATTTGATGAGGATGTACATCAATTATCGGAAGCTGAATAAGGTCACTGTTCAGAATAAGTATCCGATTCCACGAATTGACAACCTGTTCGATCGTCTACAAGGAGCGGCTGTTTTCTCCAAAATAGATCTTCGGTCAGGTTACCATCAAGTTCGAGTGAAGACTGAAGATGTGCATAAGACTATGTTCAGAACTCGACACGGGCATTATGAATTCTTAGTTATGCCGTTTGGAGTAACGAATGCACCTGCAATTTTTATGGATATGATGGACAGAGTTCTGAGGCCGTTTATTGATTCTTTCGTCGTGGTGTTTATCGACGATATCATTGTGTACTCCAAGTCGGAGGAGGAGCACACAGAGCATCTGGCAGCAGTTTTGAAGAAACTTCAGGAGCATGAGTTGTATGCCAAGTTGTCCAAGTGCAATTTCTGAAAATCTGAAGTGGCATTTCTAGGTCACATCCTTTCTAAGAAGGGAGTGACAACTGATCCGCAAAAGATAGAGGTGGTGAAGGATTGGGCAAGGCCTACTACAGTGAAGGAAATCAGGACTTTCCTTGGGCTAACTGGATATTACAGGAGATTTATCCAAGGCTATGCTCAGATAGCTGTGCCACTCACTGGTCTGACGAAGAAGAATGTGAACTTCAAGTGGACTGAGCAATGCGAGGCAAGCTTTCAGGAGTTGAAAGAGAGGCTGACTACTACACCTATTTTGGCTTTGCCTAGAGCAGGTGTTGAGTATAATGTCTACAACGATGCTTCACATCGTGGGCTTGATTGTGTCTTAATGCAAGAAGGAAAAATGATCGCTTATGGGTCTAGGCAACTACGACCGCATGAGAAAAATTATCCGACTCATGATCTGGAGTTGGCTGCGATTATCTTTGCCTTGAAACAATGGAGACATTACGTGTATGGTGAGAAGCTGAACATGTACACGGACCACAAAAGCTTGAAATATATCTATCAGTAGAAAGATCAGAACCTGAGGCAAAGGAGATGGCTGGAGGTGCTTGAGGACATTCGTCCGGAGATAAAGTACCATCCTGAGAAGGCTAATGTTGTTGCTGATGCACTTAGCCGCAAGAGCAGTCTGGCTAGTTTGATCACTACTCAGAGGAAGCTGGCAGAGGAGTTGGATCGAGCTGGTATTGAAGTCGTTCTGCAAGGCTTGGGATCATCTTTAGCTCAGTTGAGGCTTCAACCAATGCTAAATAAAAGGATTATCGCAAGTTAGAAGGAAGATACAGAGATTCTAGAGATGAGGGAGCAAGTCGGTACTGGCAGGTTGTCCGAGTTCCAGATCAGGGATGGAGTGCAGTGGTTTGGAGAGAGGCTATGTGTTTCGAATCAGTGGGACTTGAAAGAAAGTATTCTTCAGGAGGTACATGCTACTCTTTTGTCAATACATCATGGGAGTACTAAGATGTATAGGGACATTAAGCAACATTTTTGGTGGTCAGGTTTGAAGCAGGATGTGGCCGAGTTCGTGGCGAGGTGTGAGATCTGTCAGCAGGTCAAAGCCAAGAATCAGAAACATGGAGGTCTACTGCAATCGTTACCTATTTCGGAATGGAAGTGGGATAACATCAGTATGGATTTCATCACGGGTTTGCCCAAGAGTTCCAAGGTCAATGATGCGATTTGGGTCATAGTCGATCGACTAACCAAGTCCGCTCACTTCTTGGCGATGAAACTCACTTCGTCGATGAACAGATTGGCTGAGCTGTATGTTGGTGAGATCGTCAGGCTTCATGGTGTTCCGTTAACCATTGTGTCTGATCGGGATGTGTAGTTTATTTCGCATTTCTGGAGGAGTCTTCAGACAGCTTTGGGTACCAAGATGGATTTCAGCACTGTTTTTCATCCGCAGCCTGATGGGCAGACCAAAAGAGTCAACCGTATTCTTGAGGATATGCTTCGGTGCTGTGTACTAGACTTTGGAGACAGTTGGGAAAGGCACTTAGCTCTGGTAGAGTTTGCCTACAATAATAGTTTTCAGACTAGTATTGGGATGGCGCCGTACGAAGCTCTGTATGGCAGGAAGTACAGAAAACCTGGCTGTTGGTTCGAAGTTGGGGAGCGGCATATGTTTGGGGCCTGAGATTGTGCAGCAAACCTCTGAAAAGATCGATCTGATCAGGAAGAGGTTGGTGGATGCTCAGAGTAGGTAGAAGAGCTATGCAGACAACCGGAGGAGGGACCTTGAGTTTGAGGTTGGTGACTTTGTCTTTCTGAAGGTTTTACCTAGCAAGGGTGTGATTCGCTTCGGCAGAGGTGGGAAGTGTTGTGTAATCTAGATACCTAAATATATAGATAAAACTAGACACAAATTATAAAAACCTCGCAAGTGCACGAATCGTTTGACAAAGCGTAGCAATAGCAAGGGTCGATCCCACAGAGATTGTAGACTTTAACTTACTAATCAATAAAAAGACTAAGAATCATAAAGGGTTGGTTTAAAAGTCTAAAAGAAATAAAAAGATTTAAACTAAATTAAGGAATGTTGAATCACAGATATTTATGAAGTAGTTGGGTTTAGATCTCCACCTATAGTCAGTAATGCTAAGTCACCTTCTGAACTTCTTCTTATTACTCATGTTTGTTCTCTTCAAGGGCATGGTATCTACTCCTTAAAGTACTGTTTCCCTAAGCCAAGAATTAGGCATGGTATCTACTCTAATTCGTTTCTTTCATTAAATGTTTAGCATGGTATCTACTAAGTTGCACTTAAAGAAAACATAAGATCAGTGGAAACGAACAAACACTCAAGGTTCTAGAAATTGGTATCAGATCTAGATCCCTTAAGTTGATTGAACCAGAAACCCCTAAAGATTCCTTTGTTACAATTACGGGCACGAGATACGGGTCGTCTCAATATGCTCATATAACAGATTCAGATAGATGATAATGCAAACCTGATATTCTCAAGCTCTGTACGTCAGTCGACTGGCTCTCACCTCAGTCGACTGCTCTCAGACCTTCGAGAACAAGTTTGATTATCATCAATCTATACCAATACAAACGGATTCAATCAATAAGTAAAATAGAAGAGTTCAGAAGAATATAGCACTACATAACTACGGCTTCAATCTACCCAACTATGAAATTAGTTCCACATAATAATACTTTTATTAATCAACAAGTTTGAATACATGATCAACATAAAAGAATAGAAGGAGAAGAAATAAACTAATGAAGTCCGGCAATGAAGTCGACTGGCTGTCACACAGTCGACTGCCTTCGAATACTGGATCTCCTCTCTCCTTCCTCGATGCTGATAGAATAATGCCCCTGTTGATGACTTGAACGCTCAGAAACTCTTGTGATTCGGTGGTTTTGGAACCTGGAAGAGTGCCAACCGAGTGTGCTAGATAATGCTTCTTTTCTGATATTTATAGAACATGGCTGAGAATTAGGGTTTTGCACTTTTTCAGGAAAATCCTTCTCTGTTTGATTTGATGATTTATTTCTTTCTCTTTTCTTCTTTCCTTCCTTATTTGTTAACCACGTGCTCTTGGAAATCCCCAGTCTCTAGATTTGATTTGCATAAATCTGGATTCAGATAGATTTGAAATTAGATTTGGATGAATCTTCGAATATCTTATCTGTTTACTCCGTCGCCTATCAGTCGACTGCCTTCGGATGTAAGTCGGCTGTGTCGAGACTTCAGTATTTTCATGATTCATCAGCCCAGTCGACTGTTGTGTAAACTTGATTCCCTCTGTCCAGTCGCCTGTAAGCATGATCAGTCGACTGATCTCTTCAGTTTCCTGTGTTTCATCCTTACAATCCTGAATTTGTTTCGTTTTGCTGTTATAGACTGTTTCCTATGGAAAAGAGAAAATAATAGTTAAATATCACATATAGAGCTTTTAAATGTGCATTTATAATAAGATTATTGCTTCTAAATGTGAATAATAATGTGTTCATCAGGAAGTTAGCCCCGAGGTTCATAGGCCCAAACAAGATATTGAAGCGGATTGGAAAAACTGCTTATCGGTTGGAGTTACTGGAGGAGTTGTCTCAGGTGCACAATGTTTTCCATGTGTCTATGGTGAGAGGGTACATTCCGGATCTGAGTCACCATTTGCCCGAAGTACCGGAGGGTTTGCAGTTGGATCTGAGTTACATTGAGCTTCTGGTTGAGATTATCGATCGTCGGGAGAAAGTCTTGAGGAATAAGACGATACCGATGGTCAAAGTAGTCTGGAGAAACCAGTTGGTTGAGGAGGCTACTTGGGAATCTGAGGAGAGGATGATGAAAGTTTATCCTGAGCTCTTTGAGTGATTTATATCTTCTTTTCATTTCTTTTCTTATCTCTTTGTTGTATTTTTGTTTTCTCACTCTTTAAGTGTAGTTCTGGGGACGGAACTCTTCTAAGGAGGGAGTGTTGTAACACCCTAGTTTTCATTTATGAGATTCTTGTGATTTTACGTGTTGTGCACGTATGATTTCATTTGTATAATTTCTTTTATAAAATATTTTTATATAGTATTCGTTCTCTTTATTTTTCCAAAAAAATATTCTTTAAAAAAAAGCCTAATTAAAATCTATGCCTACTTGTCTTTTAAGCCAACTCTATTTTATTAATTAAATTAATTATTTTAAAGCCCATGGTTAGTTTGGCCCATTAGTGAGCCCATTTACTTTAATTCTCTTTTGAAATGGTCTAACTTGTAGTTTAGACTCATTTCATGGACAATTAAATTTGTCACATGAACCAATTTGCAAATGGGGGACACCAGATGGCATGTGCATACAATGGAGTGCGCATTGCACACTTTCTTCACCCTAGGCCGGGTAGGATTAGGAGAGTGGGAGAGATAGGAGTAGTGGAGAGTTGGTTGCTCTCATCATGGGAAATTATTTCAACTCCCTACTTCATCTTGGCCCTTAATCTCTAACCTTTTGATATAATCTCTGCCCTCCATTCACCCTAGAAAATTGTATAAATACCCCCTCCCACACACTTCATTCTCACTTAGAAAAAAAGAAAAAAAAAATTGAAAAGAAAGAATAGAAAGAAAGAATACAAGTTGTAAGGCGAAAAAATTGAGTTGTGAGTTGAAAAGAGTGAGTGTTTTGTGTGAGTGCTTCAACCAAGGAGAAGGAGGCCGGACTGCATAGGGGAGGCTCGGGTTCAAGCTTGCAACAAGGAGAGGCAATTTTTGTGGCTTGATCTAGGAGGAGAAGGCTTTGTTCATTCATTGTAGGAGATTCTCTAGGAGTCTATTTGATTGTTTCTCTCCATTCAAGGTTGGTGTTTTTCTTAAACTTCTAATTAGACATCATGTTAGGATGTGACTGACAAATTAAGGAGAAACTCCAACTAATATAGCCGTGCATTATGAAAATGAGACAAATTGCTACTAGTTTGATTATATGTTAAAAGAGTGTTAAATTGATTGCCAAATTATGATTTGTTAAATGATTGCCATGTTACCATGCTCAATTTTGTTGTGATGTGCTAGATAAACAAATACATGCTTGTATGTTGAACAATTGAATAAAGAACTATAGATATAGGTGATTTTGATTGATTTGTTGTTAAATGACTTGAAAAATGAATTTTATTACTTAGATAATTGTACAATGTTAATAAAAATATTATAAGTGATATAGAGAAATTTTAAGTGTAATTTATGAGGAGATTATGCTTATTTTTCCCTAAATTCGAAATTGAAGAATAAAATGAAGTGGAGAGCAAATTATGTTGTTTTGTATCAAAAATCAAAATTTTATTTTACTGAAAGGTTGTAATAAGATGAAAAATAAAATCTGGATTTTTTTGAATGAATTTGGAGAAGAAAAAGAACTAAAAACATTTTGGAAATTTGAAAAACCCTGTAGCACAGTCGACCGATTATATAGAAACAGTCGACTGACCTGAGAAAAATGAAATTATAGTTCAAATCTTTTACGAAACAGTCGACAGACCATATCTTGACAGTCGACTACTCTGATTATTTATTTTCGAGCTTTAGAAACTCGCAGAACAGCCGACTGGCCATGCTTAAACAGTCTACTGACCTGAGAAAAATGAAATTATAGTTCAAATCTTTTGCGGATCAGTCGACCGACCATAGCTTGACAATTGACTACTCCGATTATTTATTTTCGAGCTTTAGAAACTCGCAGAACAGCCGACTGGCCATGCTTAACAATCGACTGACCTGAGAAAAATGAAATTATATTGTTTCAGCATAGGATTGTGTATGAAATTGAAATTGAATGACTTGATGAATTATGAAAGAACATGAATATACAAATGTCATGAAAATGAAGTGGAAATTAATGTTAATCATGAAAAGAGAACTTATGAGTATGAAAGACTCAATTTTTGTGATTATGAATTGAAATTGAGAACTATAGTGTAGTTAAGACTCATACCGACATTGAAAAGATATGTGTTCAAATAAAATGAAAAGACCGTGATTTGGGTCATGATGAATAAATAGTTAAGACCGGTATAGTGGAAGGGCTAACTCTAGAGAATTGACTTTGTTCATGATTCAAATAACTAAGGACTAGATACATAGTGAAAATGTAATGAAAATAAGAGAAAAACACGAGTATGAGGGCCTCGGAGCTACGGTATGAGAATATTCACAGGCTGTCTTCACGATGCGTTGTGACATGACGTGGATATATCTCCAGGAGTCCGTACCGCAGGCGACGCTCGTGGGGTGTTTGGTGACTGTGGGTGGTGTCATGTCCCATGACGGAGGCTGAATTTTCCATAGGTTCTTCACGATGCATCGTGACATGACGTGGTATTCCCCTCCAGGCTGTCTAGATATGAGCTCGTAACTCATACAACATCTAGGATACTTATCGTAGTTACAGTAATAGTTTAAGTTATGACGAGGGATCGAACCCTACAAGATGAAGAACGGTTAAGGGCTTGCCCTCAGGCCTATGTAGTATGGGATGCATAGAATCTGAACAAGTGCGCATTAGTGTCATGTAAAATATAAAACTGCATTAAGGACTAAGTGCCCTGCAGAACACGACATCTATAGGATAGTCCCTTGTAGTTTCTGTTTGTGATCAAGTTTGTGATAGTTTAAGTATTTGAGAATCGTTATACTGTTTCGGCATAGAGAGGATAGCCATGTATAATATTTCGTCGGTTGTAAGCAACTGACGTGTCCACAGTTTTTATGCAGGGTAAAGTGATTAACAAGACTAAAGAATGCATGCTGATTAAAGAATGATCCAAGTGTTGTACATTTCAATTCACGTAAATTGTTGTAAATTGCTTCCGCTGTGAATATGTGATGTAATTGTGAACTCTGATGTAAAAAAAAAGTTTTTATTTCCTTGTAAAAATTGTACGAAAGAAGTGTAAAGATCCTGTGGAACTTCGAATTCAGTCTGTTTTGGAATTCGGGGTGTTACAAACCATTCACAACCCAACGCAACTTGTAGTTGCGAGTTCCGACCCACAGTTTGCGAGATACGTCAATGTATCATTTTCTGCTCTTTTTCAAGAGTGAAAGCGATACATGGCCGTATCTTTTAAACCGTCGGTCGGAACTTGCTTTTACAAGTTGTGTTGCCTTGTGTGCGGGGAGCCCGACCCAATCGTGAAGTTTATTTTTTTTACAGTCGTTTTTTTGGTTTTTTCATGAATTTTGTTATGTATTTAACGAGTTTACAATAGTGAAATGACTAAAAAATTACGAAATTTTGTGGGTATGCCGTTTTCGCCACTCACAAGCTGAAACAACTTGTGGTTGGGAGTTCTCACCCACGGTTAGATATACCCCTCCATGGATCGCATTTCACTCTTTTTTCAAGAGTGAAAGTGATACACGGCTGTATCTTGAAGCCCGTTAGTCCAAACTCGCTTCTACAAGTTGCGGTAGCTTGTGTGCGGTATTTTAGACCCATTCGCAAAGTTTAGTATTTTTTGAAAGTTGTTTTTGCGATTGTCTCATGTATTTTGTTTCGTATCTATATATATGCTTTTTTGTGAACAAATTGTTTTATAAATGCGAACTTTCTTACAGAGAAATGGTTAGAACGAGTGGAACCGAAAGGTCATCTGTTAGTGGTCGGGCCGAACATTCTGCAGAAATAAGAGAACTATTAATTTGTATTGTGAATTTTGTATATAGTGGTATTTTTAGTACACTAATAATAATTGTGTTTTGTGTTGGTGTAGGTTGGTGCATCCTCTTCGAGTCCACCACGACGAGGTCCAGGACCAATATATGACGGTGAACTCACCTTGCAAGATCGCCACAGAACTGAGACAGTGTGGGAGTGTGGGGTGGGACGAAGCAGATGTATAATTTCCGCACCCACGAGACCATGATGGTGCACCCACGTATCGTCGAGTACCCAGTTCCGGGCGGTTTCTACAGAATCAGCATGATGGGTCAGGTGAAACTCGACCAAGCACTTCTTGCAGCACTCGTGGAGCGATGGAGGCCATAGTCGCACACCTTCCATCTGCCGGTCGGAGAGATAACGGTGACGCTACACGATATAGCGATGATCTCTGGTATTCCAATAGATGGGATGGCCATGATCGGTAATATGAAATTTGATATGTTAGAGCTGTGTAATCAACTCTTCGGTACAGAGTTTGATGAGGTGGCCGCGGAAGATAGGGATATTTTTGTCGGACAATCAATCTGATTATCTTGGTTGAAGGAACATTTTGAAGAGACGTGAACAATGCATCGACCGACCACGATGTACAGTGCTACACAAGAGCGTACATTCTAACGATGCTTGGAGGGGTTCTCTTGCCTAACTCATCCAGAGATACTGTAACGCTCATGTATCTACGATTGCTCGCTGACCTAGGCTTAGCTGGCCGGTACAACTGGGAAAGTTGCGCATTGGCAATGTTGTACAGTACGTTGTATTCTGTAGCGTTAGATGGGACTGAGATGACCAATCTGATGGTCTTGTTACAAATTTGGTCATGGAAGCGTTTGCACTTGGGTCGTCCCCGAATTACGAGACTGGCAGACGGTTGAATGGCCGAACTATCAAATGCTCATATGTTAGCACCCTTAGGGATATATTGGGCAAGTAGACGGAGTTACAAAGATAACCCAAAAGGTGTACTAACGTACTACAGAGACGAGCTTGACCAACTATGAGAAGAGTTCGTGATTTGGGTACCATATACACCCGAGCGGGTTGGAAGACTACCACCGATCGTAGTGACCGGGTCGCAGTTGTGGATGACGAAGGCTCCACTTATCAACTTTGATATAGTGGAGCATCCGAGGCTAGAGAGAGTCTTTCAGAAGTTCGGTCTTCAACAAAATAAACCCCCAAGCTGCTCAAATCTATACAACCATGAGTTACATGTCGTGAGGGGTACCGGTCGTATGCCTACCCATGATTGGGCAGATTTCCATCGTGTTCACGTTGCAAAATGGAACGAGCGACGGTTTGAACTTGTAATTGTTAATGTTCTAGGGTATGATGGCACGCTGCAAGCGACATACATGTAATGGTTCAGATTAATAACACGTTTTTACATCTCTTCCAATACAGAACTACCTGCTGGTATTCAAGTACCAATTGAGGAGAGGGAGATTGAACCACCACCCGCCTATTCTAGTTCACAACCCATGTTCCAACCGAAGGCCTCAGCTATACGTGGTGAGTATAATGTTCAAATTTTGTTGAATGTTAGTTATATTTAATGTGATTAAATTGTTTACATATCCGAATGTATTTAATATTTTTTTTGTTTTTTGTTTTAGATCGATAATATATTGGACATGGCAAAAGAATGCGCAGAGGTAATCAAAAGTAATGTTGGCACGTCTATGAAGAAGTTCGCTCGAAGGATGCTCTCTTCATGTCGTACCAATTTAGATGTTTTGGGAGAGGGTGAAGCTTTGCAACGATATTTGGATAGAACCGTACGTTCACAGCGACGTAAGAGTGTAAGGGGTAGGCCATCTGCCTCGGGGCAACAACAGCAACAACAAGCTAGATCTTCACCTCAAGAAGAAGAGCAACAATAAGAGAATCAAGAAAGGATTGTTGGAGATGTACAAGAGGAGGGAGAAGAAGAAGAAATTACTGAGGCGTCATCCCCATACCGGTGACGAAATCCTGCTCAGAAGAAGCGAGCACCACAAACTTACACGCCTGGTGCTTAGCTAATTCCCAATACAGTATTTTTTTGTAGTGTTTTATTGAATTTTTGTTTTTTTTTTATGTTGTAACTTATTATTTGATAATTGTTGTTGGCTAGTTTAAGTGTGGTTGATGTTGTTATTACCTGATAATTGTGAATTATGTTGTTGTTGTTGGAGGTTGTATGTAGATATTTATTTGGAGAGTGTAGCTGATGAGAATGTATATAGTTTTTGGGGGTGATTGAAGTGTAGCAGCTGTAGCTGCTGTGAAATTGTACTTATTATTTTTTTTCTTTTACCTAGCTGCTGTGAGATTGAAGACAACGGCCTAGGTTGTATGTTGAAAAGAAAAAAATTGGATCAGTACCTCTATGTATTGGAGCAACAAGTCAGAGAGCAACACCTTTTTTTTTTAAGCTTAGACGTTGTCTCCAACAACGGCCTAGGTTATAGCCAAAAATTTGAAATTTTTGGGGTGCTCTCTGACTTGGCCAAGTTAAAAAGAGCAACACCATTTTTTCTATAGCTTAGGCCGTTGTCTCCAACAACGGCCTAGGTTATAGCCAAAAAATTTGATATTTTTGGGGTGCTCTCTGACTTGGCCAAGTTAAAAAGAGCAACAAGTCAGAGAGCAACACCCTTTTTTTTATAACTTAGGCCGTTGTCTCAAGGTTATAGCCAAAAATTTGAAGTTTTGGGGTGCTATCTGACTTGGCCTAGTTAAAAAGTGCAACAAGTCATAAAGCAACATCCTTTTTTTTGTTTAAGCTTTGGCTATTGTCTCCAATAACGGTCTAGGTTATAGCAAAAAATTTGAAGTTTTTGGGGTGCTCTCTGACTTGGCCAAGTTAAAAAGAGCAACAGGTCAGAAAGCAACACCCTTTTTTTTATAGCTTAGACCGTTGTTTCCAACAATGGCTTAGATTATAGCCAAAAATTTGAAGTTTTTTGGGTACTCTCTGACTTAGCCAAGTTAAAAAGAGCAACAAGTAAGAGTGCAACACCCTTTTTTTTATAGCTTAGACCGTTGTTTCCAACAACGGCTTAGATTATAGCCAAAAATTTGAAGTTTTTAGGGTGCTCTCTGACTTGGCCAAGTTAAAAAGAGCAACAAGTCAGTGAGCAACACCCCCTTTTTTATAGCTTAGGCCGTTGTCTCCAACACTGGCCTAAGTTATAGCCAAAAATTTGAAGTTTTTGGAGTACTCTCTGACTTGGCCAAGTTAAAATAAGCAACAAGTCAGAGAACAACACCCCTTTTTTTATAGCTTAGGCCGTTGTTGGAATGGCCTAGGTTATAGTAAAAAATTTGAAGTTTTTGGTGTGCTCTCTGACTTGGCCAAGTTAAAAAGAGCAACAGGTCAGAGAGAAACACCCCCATTTTTTTTATAGCTTAGACCGGTGTCTCCAACAACGGCCTAGGTTATAGCAAAAAATTTGAAGTTTTTGGGGTGCTCTCTGACTTGGCCAAGTTAAAAAGAGCAACAAGTCAGAGAGCAACACCCCCTTTTTTTATAGCTTAGACAACGGCCTAGGTTATAGCTAAAAAAATTAAGTTTTTTGGGTGCTCTTGACTTGGCTAAGTTAAAAAGAGTAACAAGTCAGAGAGCAACACCCTTTTTTTATAGCTTAGGCCGTTGTCTCTAACAACAGCCTAGGTTATAGCCAAAAATTTGTTTTTTTTTAATGCTTTTTACAACTGTCTCTCCACTCTTTACGAACAGTGTCTCTTGAACTCTACAAAGTAGACATTCATATGATTGTACATCGTTTATATTTTTTTATTAATTTCATTTTTTAGCCACCTAAATAACCAATATAAAAACGTTAAGGTTAAATGAAAAAAAAACCAGAAAATAAAAGACGATCTTTTCTTTTGTAAAAATCAATTTTTTAAATATATTTTTACCCCTAATATGTAATTTCTTCTGGAGTGCGTATACCTATCCAGTTTAGCACCTAACCCCTAAACATATCCCCCAAAGTGGTAATAATATTTCAGCTAGGGTTAGTGTAAGGTTAGGGTTAGTGTTAATAGTGGTTAGGGTAGGGTTAGGGTAAGCTAGGGTTATGGTAGGGTTAAGGGTTAGTGTAGGGTTATGGGTTAGGGTTAGGGTTAGTGTTAAGGTTAGTGGTTATATCTTAAAACTCTTTCCCCCACTTCCTCTTTCCCCCTCCCGCTGCCTTGCCATCTCTGTTCTTCGATTCTAAAAGCACATTCTTCTTTCCTAATAAATGTTTTCCATAACTTGCCTACTATTACATTTAACTCTACAAAGTGGGCACCACATGTAGATCCCTTACTGAATAACCTCCCGCATTTTCCCAATGGCATGAATACTCATCTCCAAAAATAAAACCCTTCCAATTTTCAAACCCATCTGAATATTCCAAAAACTGCCTATTAACCCTAACCCTACCCTAACCCTACTCATAAGTAGGGTTATGGTATATAGGGAAATTTTAATGTATATAGATCATCTATTTACTATGAAATTCAAACATTCTAAATTATGCAAGAATTAAACTTGTAGTAAGAGGTTGTTTTGGGTTATAGTAGGCAAGTTATGGACTTGTCCTTTTTCCCAAGTTGGATCTGATGACTCTCCGCTCTAAAACGCACTGAATCTTTTTCCTTATTGGGTTCTACATGTGGGGATCTACATGTGGTGTCCACTATGTAGAGTGAAATGTAATAGTAGGCAAGTTATAGAATTCATGAGTTGATAAAACTCCATTCCATTCCCATTCACATGATTCTTGTAATAATGCTCTTTGTACTTGTCACGGATTTTGCATCCTAAAGCCACAAAAGGAAAGCAAATAAAAGAAAGAGTGAATAAACTTTCTAAATTACTGAAAAATAGAAGAAAAACAGAATGGCAAACAACCTAGAAGTTACTACTTGGATTGAAACCCTACACTCACCAGTAACCCAACCATAACCCAACTCATAACCCTACAGTCACCCGTAACCCAACCATAACCCTACTCATAACCCTATCTTAACCTTACCCTAACCCTATCCTAACCCCTATTAAAACTAACCTTAACCTTACCCTTACCATATCCTAACCCCTGTTAACAATAAACTTAACCTTACCCTAACCCTAACTGAAATATTATGGGTTTGGGGGGTACGGTTAGGGGTTAGGTGTTGAACCGGATAAGTGTACGCATTGCAGAAGAATTTACATATTAGGGGTAAGAATATATTAAAAAATTGATTTTTACAAATGAAAAGATCATCTTTTATTTTCTGGTATTTTTTTGAACATTTAACTTTTTTGATTTTATATTGGTTAGTTAGGTGGATAAAAATAGAAATTAATAAAATATATAAACAATACACAAGCATAGATCATCTGTCTTTGGTACAGAGTTCCAGAGATAATGTTCGTAAAGAGTTGAGAGAAATTTGTAAAAAGCATTAAAAAAGTTTCATATAACTTAGGCCGCTGTTAGAGACAACGGCATAAGCTTTGTAAAAAAAAATGGTTGGTCTCTGACTTGTTGCTCCTTTTAGCTAGGGCAAGTCAGAAAGCAAACCAAAATATCCAAAAAAATTTGTTATAACTTAGGCCATTGTTGAAGACAACGACATAAGTTTTGAAAAAAAAATTGGTTGCTCTATGACTTGTTGCTCTTTTTAACTTGGCCAAGTCAGAGAGCACCCCAAAAACTTCAAATTTTCTATCATACCCTAGGCCGTTGTTGGAGACAATGGCCTAAGCTATAAAAAAAAGGGTGTTGCTCTCTGAATTCTTGCTCTTTTTAACTTGGTCATGTCAGAGAGCAACGCAAAAACTTCAAATTTTTGGGTATAACCTAAGCCGTTGTTGGAGACAACGGCCTATGTTTTTTAAAAAAATAGGGTGTTGCTCTGTGACTTCTTGCTCTTTTTAACTTGGACAAGTCAGAGAGCACCCCAAAAACTTCAAATTTTCTGCTATAACCTAGGCCGTTGTTGGAGACAACGGCCTTTTTTTTGAAAAATTTGCTCATTTCCAATAGGCCAATACAGAGAGCTACTGATCCAAAGAAAAATTTTCCACATAGAAAGACCTAAGTAAAAGGAAAAAAAAAGTATTTACAATTTCACACAGCAGCTAAAGCTGCTACACTAAATTCTCCCCCAAAAACTATATACAATCCCATCAGCTACAATCTCCCAACAACAACAACAACAAAATTAACAATCAACACAAACCAACAACACTTGAGTCTCAACAACATTCAAAGTTAACAACAAAAACCAATTAACAACACTTGCATCAATATCTAATATACTGAAACTTTACATCAAAAAATTCCAATTCACAATGGATCATTATATCTCTCGTCGGAACTCTCTTAATCAGATGGAATCACTTCTTGCAGATTTATTGGCCTTCATTCAAAGATAAGTTTTTGTTAGTGAGAAACTCATTTACCACAAATGAATTATAATAAATTTAAAAGAGGGAGTAACAAAGAAAGTGCGAGTCTTACTCCTCAAATAATGTTAGACAATTTCTTGAATCATGATTCATTTGCACAATCCCGCATGTTCGGCACCGTCTCGGTTTTCTAATGTGAAGTTGCTCTCTTATCGGCCTCAATCTTTTGGCGCGAGGCCTTCCCTTTGTCATGCATTGTTGTGGGTCACTTACACGTGTAGGTATGTGTCCGCTGCCTTCATCATGAGGTTGTGCACTACCATGTGGTTGTGTACTACCTCCCGGTTCTGCACTGTCATGCGGTTGTGAGGCCTGTTTGGGTTGTTCACCCAATCCGGGTTGTAGCCGAGAGACTTCGTCAATGATCTTCTGTAAATTCTCCAATGTGTATTTTTTACTTTCATTGGAGGAACAACCGAGATCAACAATCTGTTTTGCATGGTAGCTCAACTCACAATATCGAAAAGCAAAATTTTCGGTATTGGGTTGGAACAGATGTATAACTTCTTCTCATCACATCCCAGGTCCATCTTCTTTTAATGTATACATCCGGAAGGAAGGTGTGATGGCTAACCGAAGAACTGCTAAAATATGCGTGCAAGGAATACCAATGAAGTCGAAAAAGTGACATGCACATGCAATAATTCTGTTGATTTTGCATAACTGAAGAAGGCGAGCCTATTCTGATTCTCCACAGAGTATGACATGGAAGGTTGAACTATCCGGTGTCTCAAGATCACCAACGAAAGTCACATTGTACATGAAGCTTTTTGTAACTTCATCTTGGAATTTGTAAAAGATTTTCAAAGTGTATGTTTTCGCCATTTGTGCCTCTAAAGCTCATTCGCTCTTCATCTTTGGTCTCTTCTCACGGTTACGATGATTTTCTTTCCATTCATCGTGTCTTTGCCTTCCCAAAAAATGGTCGAAGATGATGACAAATTCATGCAAGGAATATTTCTTTTCTGTATGATGCTTCAAGGCAGAATACGATGACTCAACCCGTTGGCTACTCAACATGCCGGCCCAAAAATAATCTTTAGCATAGATGGGTACCCAATTTTTACGAATATCAAATAGATCGTTCAACCATTTGTTATTCTTTAATCCCTATTGCGAAATCAATAAATTTCATTTTTCTACAAATTCATGTACATATTCGGCATTGTAAATGACATTCTTCAAAGATTCCCTAAACTTGTCGACATCGTTCGACATACGCACCTCCTGCAGTAACTTATCCAATATGTGCCAAATACAAAAATGATGCCGAGTCTGGGGGAAAACTTTCCTCACTGCGGCGGCGATCCCACGGTCTTGATCGGTGACGATACCGGATGGAGTACGATTCATAACCCCTAACCACTTTCAAAGAACCATTCAAACGAAGAGGACGTCTCATTTGGAATGAACCCACCTCCTAAGAAAGTTGATTGCCAATATTGATTCACTCCAACAAAGGGAACAAATAGCATTCCATACTGGTTCGTATTGTACGTGGCATCAAAGCAAAGTACACCGCCAAATTTTTGATAATTCATCCTAGAAATACTATCAATCCACATACAATGTGACAACTGCCCTTTGGGATCTACTTGAATGTCAAAAAAAAATGAAGGATCAGTCTGTTTCTTAGATTCAAAAAAATCAATTAGCATTTTAGAATCACGTCCTTCCAATGCTTCTTGCGAATCTCTAAGTAAATTTCTAACATCTTTTTCGGTGAATCCTACTTGATCGTGACCACCACTAGCACTTTCGAAGAAGAGCATTTATCGACATGTCTGGATATTAGCTTGGTTGAATTGATCTATTATCCTTTTATCCGTATTTGATACGGAACGGTTTCGGGGCAAAAGATGTCTTTTACTAGGTGAGGTGAATTCGTGATTGTGTGCTTCATGAAATGAATACAATACCCACGTATTACTTGCTTCGTTCAATTTTACATGAATGCAAGCCTTGCAACCCAGTCTACAGGTTGTTCCCCATCTACCATCACTATGTTGACTCGGCGACGACCCGGCTTTATTACAACGATATGACTTATCTACTTCCACTCCCCCCTTTAATTTATTCCCACCCTTACGCATTGCAAAACCCCCACAACAAGCATATGACGAATAAAAATTTTCGGCCTCAACTAAAGTTGGAAATGTCATACCTAACTTTGGTTTTAGATGTTCTACGACTAACGGCATGGAATCAAAGATTGGTTCTACCCGCACAACATTATCGCCGATAGCAGAACTCTCCGTATCGTTGTTCATCTGGGAAAAAAATATATTTTTGGTAAATTAATACACACATCATATTTAAAACAGCTTGTTAACAAACGATTGTGATATAAATATTCATACGAAACAAAATAAGTGAGAAAACCTCAAAAACGACGTCCAAAAAGTACGAAACTCTGCGATTGGATCTGGCTTGCCGCACACACGGTAACGGAACTTGTAGAAGCGAGTTCTGTTCCACGGTTTGCAAGATACGCCGATGTATCGCTTTCACTTACGAAAAATACTCGAAAGCGATACATGACCGTACACTTCAAACCGTAAATCCAAACACACTTCTACAAGTTACGTTGGCTTGTGCGTGGCGAGCCCGACGTACTAGAAAAATTGCATAATTTTTGGATCTCTTTGTGCGCTATTACTGACAACGAACAGTAATAACTAATACTACATCTACATCGACAATAAAACTATAATTACCTAATCTATAAATACTTACGCATAATATACAAATTGTACACTCAAACATTGAATAAAAAATTTCAATCAATTAACCTAGTTAGATCTACTAAAATAGGAAAAAATTAATACCTTTCACAATGAGGATTTTCGGAAAGGAGATAGAGGAGACCCTTGTGCGCTTCTGTAGAAAGGAAGGGGAGTAGAGTTTGGCTAATTTCTTTAGGATTAGAGTTTTAGGATTAGAGTTTTATGGGTTAGGGTTTTTTTGTAATCGGGATCTTCAAACGAAGAGGGCAAGAGTGTGAGAAGAGGGAGGATTGAATGAGAAGCAACGAGCAAGAGAGAGCTACTGTTTTCAGATCGAGAGAGAGAGAGAGCTAGGGTTTGGGAAAATGGGTTTCTCGAGCTCCAGTAGCGAGAGAGAGAGAGTAGTGAGGAAGATGGCTATCTGAGTAATAAAGTAATGAGTTTTTTAGTTTTGGGGAGAAAATTTTGGTTTTAGGATTTGAAATTTTTGGGGGAGGGGGGGGGGGATTTGTTTTGTGAGGTTAGATCTGGGCCTTTAATTTTGGGGAGATTGAAGGCAAACCACTTGATAGCTTTCTTTGTGTTTTATTATTTTTATATATATATAAAGAGAAATCTTCGGTTGCACACTACTTTGGTGAGCACTCCGTGAGCACTCACGAAATAGAGCACCTATGAAAAATCTGAACCGTTCATATTGTTCTATATACCAAAGATAACCTAACAATAAAAAATCAATTAATTTGAAATTCATTTGTCCATGATTTATATCATCACAAAATTGTATGGCTGAAAATTCTAACAGCATGATGGATGGGCAAATGAACTTCAAATTACTTGATTTTTTATTGTTAGGCTATCTTAGGCATATAGAACAATATGAGCGGTTTGAATTTTTCATAAGGTCTTTATTTCATGAGTGCTAACGGAGTGCTCACTAAAAGTAGTGTGCAACCGAAGGGATGTTACATACACCCCCCCTTAAGAAATCAGCGTCCTCGTTGAGCACGGGGCACGCAACCTAGTGCAGGATCTCCTTTCTAGCCGATGTGGAGCGGAGTACCTTGATTCAGCTAATAATAGCGTACTGCCTCTAGCCACACTGCCAGCGTACTGACCTCAGCTCCCTCTCAGGCATATATCGCACCCACTTTTACCCACACTCGGTGTCGAAAGTTGGCTCTGATACCATTTGTAACACCCCGGCCCCAATTCAGATAATTTATTTATTAATTAGTACAACTGCCCAGCACAGGTTGCCTCTCAAAAGGTGGTTAACCGATTTGGTGACTCTTGATCATAGGCAATTATATTTTATTATTAATTATTTACAAATTCCCCGGATATGAGATTTAAGAAACCCCACACCTGCCTCTCCTTCTTGCACGCCATCACACAGTCGGGCTCCACCTGCCACGTAGTAGGCACAGCAACAGCAGCAGCTCTGCTGCTGTCCTCCTTGGGCCACACTTCCATCCACGTGCTGCTTCAAAGCACAGCAACCCCCGTCTCATCACATTTAGGGATGGCGAACGGGTCGAGTGGGCCGGGCCGGGCCCAACCCGAACGGGTTGGCACGTATAATTCGTGGGCTCGGGCCGGGTTGGGCTCTTATTCGGGCCGGGCCGGGCCGGGCTGAGATTTCTTTTGGGTGGCCCGCCCAACCCGTGAACCCTTTAGGGTTCAACCCGAGTTGGGCCGGGTCGACCCGCGGGTTGGCCAGTTTAATATATATATATATATATATATATATATATATATATATATATATATATATATATATATATATATATAATTTTTTTTTATTTTTTTATGGTAACTTAAAGCCTTAAAATAATAATAATAATTATTATAATACTAAGTAAGTAATAATACTAATAAACATTAAAAATCTAAATAATAATAATAAGATTGAAAGAGTGAATTGACAACAAATTTTGAAATATTATTCATATGTATTTAAGTTATACAATTTTAACAATTTATAATGAAATGAGTACAAGTTTTCACAAATAAGTTTTATACAATAACATATTTCTTATATACAATTTTAATTGAGTACAAGTTTTCTAATTCGACATAACAAGCAAAGCTATTGTTGTTGTTGTTGTTGTTGTTGTTCTTCGGGCGAGTTGCTCCCACTTGTGGAACTTGATAGTGCTTTCCCTTGTGTCCTATCTTCAGCCTTCAGCCAGTCTTCTGTGCAAACGAGCATCTCTAACGCCTCGGGCTTCAAGCTATTCCTGTAATCAGATAGAACCCTGCCACTTGTAGAAAATGCACTCTCAGTTGCAACTGTAAAGACAGGAGGAGTTAGTAAATCTTTAGCCATAATTAACAAAATACTAAAAGTGTGTTCATGTTCTTTCCACCATTGTAAAATATCTAGTGCAGAAAGAGTAGGCTCAGTATCCTGTTGGTTATACCAATTTAATTCATTTGGTTGATTAGTCCTAGGTTTTTTAGATTGAATTTGTTCAAGTAAACTAAATAATCTATCACCAATTCTACTTTTACCCTTACCTTTAGAACTACCAGAAGAAGAACTAACTACAGAAGTTGTACTACTAGAAGCAAAACGTCTATCATAATAATCATACAAGTTATTTAACGTAGATACAAACTGAACTAAAAAAGTAGCGCAATCAATTGTTAATTCTACATTTACCTCTAAATATCCAAAAAAACATTTCTATCAAATTCTTCGTACCTTCTAATTTGATACGAGGATCCATAATAGTAGCAACACAAATCAACATAGGAGGAGGAAAATAATACTTCAAAATTTTTTGAAATGCAGGGATCATTTAACATTTCGTTAAATATTTGCATCATGCTAACTAATTCAATAAAAATGCTACTAGAAGTAGATTCATATGTTTTTGAAAATGTTAAAGTTGCGGTTTTAAAAGGTTCTAAAAATTTCAACAAAGATTCGGTAAAAAACCAATCGGGGGGAGTCATTTCAAAATTGTGCATATTTTTTGCGATACAAAAATTATTTACAACTGCTTTATAATCGGTGACAACATTTAGTAAATCAAAGGTAGAATTCCATCGGTGTCTAACATCCTTTGGAAATTATCTAAATGGAACATTTCTAACCCTACACCAAGCTTTCCATTCTTGTAAAATGCTTGGACTTAATGCAATAAAATGTACACAATTTCTAATTTTAACTATATATGAATCGGCTATTCTTAATGCATCTTGAACACATAGATTTATAATATGACATGCACATCTAACATGAAAAATATTGTCAGATGGAGGGTTTAATACAGATTTTAAAGTAATAATTGCTACATTGTTGTTAGATGCATTATCAAAACTAATAGCCATAATTTTATCGTGAATATGAAAAATATCACAAATTTCTATAATACGGTTTGCTATTTCAGCGCCACTATAGGGATATGGCAACGCCGCAAGTGATATGATTCTTTTTTGAAGAATCCAATCATTGTCGATCCAATGACAGGTTATTCCCATCGTTGGAATATTGTTGACACCCGTCCAACAATCGGAAGTTAAACTAACCCTACAAGTTAAACTCCATAAAATTGCAATCAAAGCATCCTTCATTTCCATGTACACTTTAAAACAATCCGATTTGCAAGTATTTCTCGGAATTCTTTTAAAATGAGGGTTTAAGGCCGTTTGATTAAAATTTTCCAAGTTCCTACTCTCGGGATAGGAAAATGGTAACTCTTCCTTAATGACTAATCGGGTTATTTCCCGACGAACAAGTTCGGGATCATAAGGGTGGCTATCAACTTGACCGGTCCTAGGGTTGATTTTTTGTTGGCCTTGTATTTGATCAAGAAGTTCTTTATGATTATATTGGATGTGCCTACTAATTGTACCGGTGCCGTCACCCCTCTTGAATTTGTATGTTTTACTACATGTTTTACACACTTTCAAACCTATACCCGGAGTATGTTCGTCCGGGATATAATCATAAAACTTATGCCAATCGCTAGTTTTTCCTCTACCTTTTCTACTACTACGGGGTTGTGTGCTTTCGGTTTGTTGTTATTCTTCTTCTTCTTCTAATTGTATGTCACCTACAACATCGTCGTGTGTACCCCATTGTTCCATAGTAGGATCAATGTAATCTTGGGCGGGCTCACTAGTTGGGACATTGGTGGCCTACGTGAAGAGGAGGAGGAATCTTGTCCGCTACGACCGCTACCGCGTGATCTAGACATAATGTAGTAATGTGCTAAAGTATGTAAAAAAAATATTCAATGTAGGAGCGGTGAATTATACAAAAAAATCTAAAAAACAAGAGGGTTGAGATAGAGAAGTTCAAAAAACGAACAATAATTTTAACTACAACGCAAAAAAAAAAATTAACAAGAGAGATAGAGATATTTTGATACCGTTCACCGTGGAATACGCGTATGTAAAAAAACCGTGAAAATAAGAATAGAATAGAAAAGATGGAGGAGCGCTTTGCCGATTCCGCAATTGAAGAGTTGAGAAGAGGTTGAAATAGATTTGACGAGGGTTGAAGAGAGTTGAAGACGTTGAAGACGTTGAATTTTGATTCCGATACGACCGAAATTTGATCGTGTATATGCCTCCTTGTACACTTGTTTGATGAATACTACAATTGTTCAAAAATTCTTTACAAATGATGTATAATAGTAGAGAGAGTAAGAAAGTGAGGTGTGATTTTTTATGAGATTTTTGGTGATATTTATAGGCTAAATATGTGGGGGAAAAAAAAAAAAAAAACCAACGGCTCAAAGAGCCGTTCCAAACGGCTTTGTCCCAGACAGAGCGCAAGCAGCGATGCAGCGAAAATTTCGACCGTTCGACCCGCGGGTCAACGGTCGACCCGTCACGGGTCGAACGGGTCGAAACCGCAGGTCGACCCGCGGGTTGGCGGGTTGAATTCGCGAGTTGGGCCGGGTTCATGGGCCAAGTTTCGCGAGTTTAATTCACGTAAATTGCGACCCAAGTCGACCCGGTACTGTTCACCGGGTTCGACCCGAACCCGCTAAGCAGCTAACCGGGCCGGGTTGGTGGGCCGGGTCGCGGGTGGGTCGCCGGTTGACCCGGCCCAGTTGCCATCCCTAATCACATTTTTAATTCATTCCAATTATTACCATCTTGCCATTATATATATATATATATATATATATAGAGAGAGAGAGAGAGAGAGAGAGAGAGAGAGAGAGAGTAAGTCTTAGCGACAAACACCCTTTACATTTCACTTTGGAGAAGACTAGGAGAAAAACCCAATTACCTGAAGGTAGCCAACTCTTTGTTTTGTTCCCTGAGTAGGTCATCTTTAGCCCAGCCTACAAAAATAAGTACAGATTGTATCACTTTTAAATATTTAAATATACTAAAAAATAATAATAAGTTCTGTTCAGTATATGGGAAAACATACTGCTTCATAGTCAAGTTTGATGGCACGAAGTTCTCTTTCCTTCTCTTCCAATTTCATTTCCAACTCACGAATATGTTTTTCTCTTTCCTCTAGCTTCTCCTGAACAACAATTACAGGAAAAATATAAATGTAAGATTTAGGATAACCTCTTTCAAACAATATGAATGCAAATGAATGATGATGAATGCAACAAACACAAGAAAAACCTCCGGCAACTGCAAAAAAAAGAAAAGAGAGATGTGTTGAAATGGTGAACATATGCAGGAAGAAGCTCTTTTAATACCAGTGACGGACATTTCAAAAAATGTAATTATTGAATACATAAATTAGATCTATTTACAAAAGTATTAGGATAACATCATGAGAAGAGAAGTTCACCAGTCTCATCTTCCGATGATCCTGATAAGTACCAGATAATGCTTCAGTTAGTCAAAAATTTATACGTTTGTTTTGCTCTTACTCTGGACAAAATATATTTTAGATAAGTTCAACTACAAATATAACTTTAATCACTCTAAACTTATGATCCAAATATCCATCTTATTAAATCATTTAATTTCATACACAAATCATATCTCGACTAGTATAACTTGAAAAGAACTGTGTTTGTGTGGTTGTCCATGTCTGAGCGCGTGGCATCTTCCTTCATTTCCACGCATGCTTTTTCCTCCCTACTCATTTTTATCAGCTTCATGCAAGCGTTAGGAGTTGATGAACATTACTATGTGCAAGGAGGCGAACAACACCCTTAATACTCATTTCTAGTATCCACGCACAACCAACCATGAAAAGACGCTTCACCAAATTCTAATGTCAGACATGCTCCCCCCCTTCATTTAACAATACAATGCAAGTATTATGAATCAATTAGAAATAATCATGTAATGAGGATTGAATGATATCATCAAAATATTTTTCTGATGCATAATAATGACCATCAAATTTTAACATGTGATTGGACCATGTTCGTCGCACATGCTTGTAGTTGCCGCTCTTCACGTATACTCACACAATGCACATGCTTGTAAGCTGCCGCTCTTCGTGTATACTCACACAATGCACATCACTACAAATCAAGAACTGAAACTCCAACATGCAAACCAAAACAAACAACATAACAAAACCAACAAACCTTCAGCTTCGAAACCGCATCCGCGTGCTCCCTAATCTGCGTCTGGAAACTATTCTGAACCTCCATGATCTCATTCATCACAATCGACTGCGCTCTCAGCTCAATCTCCACATGCTGCAGCTCCTCCCTCTACCTCGAGATTTCCTGAATCCTTTGCTGTAAAATCTCATTACTCAACCCCCCACTGCCGTCAATCATAATCGAACAAAAATCCCCATCAAGCGGCCCTCTTCTCTCCGCAATCCTCCTCTCAACCTGCTCCGAATCCTAAAGCACAACGACTACATAACAATCAAGAAATGCCGAAACCTATAAATAAAAAAAAGCCAAAAAAAGGTTCGTTCTTTTACCTCGTTGTTTGAGATTGCGCGCCATTCCTTTCTCGACGGTTGCGGGGAAGGGGACAGGACGGGAAGGGGGCCGCCGCGAGCGGCGGAGGACTCCATTTCAGGTCGAAACTACCAGAAACCCTAAAACCCCACAGATTAGGGTTCTGAAATCGCTCAAATTAGGGTTTAATTGGGGAATAAAATGATAGATCGGGGGAACCCTAGGAAAAGGTGGGATTTTTAGGGTTTAGGATTGATATGGAAAGTGAGCGAGCCGCCCCATTTCATCGGAGAGAGATAGGGATTAGGGTTTCGAAGTTTCGAAGAGAGCGGGAGAGAGAGCGTGAGAAGTATAGAGATGGATTAGGGTTTCTTCGAGAGCGGGACGAGGATAGAGAGCGGGAGAGAGAGCTCGAGAAGATAAGAGATAGGGTGTTGGAGTTTCGATTATACCCCTTTTACCCCTCAACATATCTGAAGATAAGCGGATGGAGATCTCAGCCGTTCGATCGCGATCAAACGCGATCGGATGGCTGAAATCTCCAACTCCCGATTAGAATTTTAGCTCCCCAGCTCTTAATAGACTTACTATATATATATATATATATATATATATATATATATATATATATATATATATATATATAATACTAGTATTATATATACGGGATGTTACACAACCAATAGGATCTCACAATCAAGTCATGCACTCGATGTCTCATGATATTGAACTTAATATTCTAATGAATTTATTATGTTCATTTAATCATAATAAATAACACAATAAATAAAATGTCTCATATATATAAAATAAATGTCATAATACAATGTAAACTTGTAATATCAATGCACAAGTGATCTCTAGAATATACACCAACAGATACATTGATAAGAAGGCGATTTTGAAACACGGTTTTCAAAAACTATCATAAAATATAAAAAGTGTCATGCCGGATCGGTTGTGGTGAGTGATACATGTGTCGGATTGGGGTGTTGATACGTGTTCGGTGCACCACCATACGGCGACCAAATATTAGTGTTTGCGCAACATAGCACTCGATAAAGAGGATGTAAAGCTAACACCTTGATTTCAATTAACTAGAGATTTTTGGAGCAGAAGTATTCTTGCATAGTGAGATTTGATGGAGTTCACAGGTGGTTCCTTGAGGTGATGTATTCCAGCTAGTGTTAGGAATTAGGTCACTAACAACCGTATCCCAACCCTGAATCCACCGGTTGAGTCAGAGCGGTTCAATCCACCGGTTGAGTCAGAGCGTACCCATTGGCCTCAGCTATTGGATCATTAAATCATTCATCTCAACTGCACCAAACTTGGGTAATGAATGAGCACCAGGGCAATCTCCACTTCACATATTGACGACAGCATAGGATAATCAGAAGAAAATTAAATGAAAAGAAATTAACAAAACAAAACAAAACACCAAACATTGAAAAGCAAGGTTCGCCGCCTGCAAAACTTTGTTCAAACTTTTATCCACCCAGAAGCATTTACTTGCTGAGGCAGCAAATTAAATCATTTTTTTTTTTTTTGTGAAAAAACAATAAGAACAATGGTTTAACATCCGCTAGACAGCTAGAAAGTTTGATAAAATTAGAAAATAAAAGAAATGCCATCAGCCGCAGTGAGAGTTTATGAATCGTCCCAAGCTTATCAGCTCCAAGTTGTGAGCATCCAAAGAATCTTTGCCTCCAGTCAATATGATTAACAACAGACTCCTGTAACCAAATGCAGACCTAGATCAGTAATATCCATTGATACTCTTATATAAGGTAACATTTAATCTCAGACATTGGTACCTTTATGAATTGATATCAGTTCAAATCCAGGCTCACCTATTCAAGTAGTGTCAACATATTTGATTAGGATAAAAGAAATAAACATTGATCATTTCGACTAAAATAATAATAAAAAAAGAACATATTAGAAAGGTAAACAGGGTGAATAAAAATATTAACATGTACATATTTCTTGTGCTTACTGAATTGAAACTATAAGAAATTACCATTCAGATACTGAACTTAAGTGTTCATATTTGAGAAGATGACTGAAGAGAAAACTGAAGCAATCTTCACTTTTAGCCCCCTCTTATATTAAAATAAGAATGATTATAAGACTACATCAGTATGGATCACGATACTATATAATGTAATATTAAATAAACGCAAATCTATATGCACATGGCCAAGTAACTTATACAATAGATACACATTTATTATAATATTTTGGTAGTACTGTCCTACTTTATAAACTGGGAGATGGCGGAAACTCATAGGTCATTCACAAAATCAAGGCCAACTGTACCCAGTTACATATCTCCGCTAAAATGCATGCAAAATCTAGATGAAACGGATCTCTTGAAGCTTTGTATTTCAGATGAACGCATGAAAAACTCCAATTCCATGGCTACTAGTTAACTAACACATGCAAAAACATGCTTAAAAAATAAAGTAATCTGTTTGCCTATGTAAGATAAGAATAAATGAAAAAGAAATACTCTCAAAATCATGGAAAGTCAGAAAATTAAAGATCAAATTCCTGACTCTCTCAGAGAGGAAAAGTATGAAACTATATTCATACACATCCCATAAGAGAGTAAATTTAACAGATTTCACTTGGAGTAAAGTCATGATAATTGCACTACTTGCAGTATCTACCAGTAATTTTCATTAGGGACAATAATATGGTACACTAGTTCCCGAAAAGGAGGGGGATCCACCACTTTTGTCATTCTGTCATAAAATTTGTAGAACAAAAATCATTTTTCTTTGGAGTATTCCAGAATACGTAAATTATATAATATTATACACCTTGTAATGATAGGATACCTCTGTTAGGAAGCAAACTGAAATGCAATTGGACAAATTGAATATAAGCACTAACGCACATTGCACATTACGGTAGAAAAATTGCAATAGAATAATAACAATGGAATAAAGTTCAAACAAGAACTCTACACAGGTTTAACCAAGGTGACTGGTAAGTGATAACTACCCAGAACGGAATGTTGTGTTCAGGTCAGCAAAAGAAGCCTGATCAGCCCATGACTAAAAAACTAGGATGATTTTTGTATGTTGTGTTAATAATGATTGTTCTTATATGGAAGTTCATCACTTCAAAACAATATCTATTACAGCACTGATTCTCAACAAGATTATTTTAGGAAATATGACTCAAAAGCAATATAACTGAAGTATACAGCCTTTTGAAAACAGTAAAGACCCCGATAAACTTAGCCTTTTAAACATTTTCCTCTATAATAGAACTGTGATAACTTGCAAATGAAAAGCAGAAGGCAAACACAAAAGTAAAAATACAACAGCGCACAACAGAACTGTAAATAGCATGTAGAAAAGATAAGGTTATCAAGCAAACTTTTCTATGACATGAATTACGATCACGCATTAAGGACGCATTCAATAAATAACTAAATAAGCAGCATTCAAAACATTAAAAGAATTTCCTAGAAGTAAAATATATCAGAATAGAAGGATATATTAACAGAGTAAAAATAACTTTTCAGAAAGATATGAGAGTGCAGACAATAAGCTAAATGCATAAAAGCACAAGATATGTAATTATATTTGTCGTTACCAATCAGGATTCTTGCTGAGCATCCAACTTTTCATTTCCAACCTCCTCAGTTTTAGCAGCTTCTTCTGTAATCCTCACATCTGAGCCCGTTTGATTTGATTTGTCATCCCCAGACCACATATAGCTCCGATATCCACCTGCCATGCCCGCATAATTTCCATACCCTGTATTAATGTGGTACCCATACATAGCAGCATTGCCGTATGGAACTGGGCCTCTTCTTGCTGGGACCATTCCAGGCCCACTCCAAGGGATTCTCGCACTTGGAAAAGGAAACCCATAATTGTAAGGTGCAGCATACCCACCTCCATACCCACCTGTTCCATAATAAAAACCAGGAACAGGTGGCATGTACCCAGGATACCTAGGGCTGAATTGTGGGCAAAACCCACCTTGGTAGTTACCAATAAAAGGTCCTCTTCCTCCTCCCGTGCTGAAGTTATAACTGCCACAATTAGAATCACTGTAATTGCTTTGGTTATTGCTGTCCTTGGGAACTGCTACCTTTACTTCTACATGCTTGTTATTCAACTCGTGGAACTTCTTCTGCAGTACATTATCTACAGCCTCCGCTGAATCAAAAGTAATGAAGCCAAAGCCTCTTGGGCGTTGAGTTGTACTATCGTATATAATGACAACATCAGTAATTCTACCAAATTTCTCAAAATAGCCCCTGAACTCATCTTCTGTGATGCTAGAGGAAAGGCCACCTACAAAGATCTTCTTCAACTTCATAGGGTTTCCACTGGTATAATGGTTGTTAGCAGCATTGTTGTTTAGCCCTCTATTTTCATGTGGGCTAAGAACATATGGGTAGGGAGAAGTATGATAATTCATGCGTTGTTCACCTCTTGGTCTGGCTCTTTTTACTTCTACCTATAAAAACATAAATACAATAAAACATGGGAACAAAAAAAGCAATCAAATAAATCACTGGCAAACAAGATAATATGCAAGACATTTTTTTTCCAAAACTAAGAAGCATATGACAAGATATTTCGGAGGCACAAAAGGCAGAAATATACATTGCCAAAGAGTTATTAGTTCTATGATAAAACAATTAAAAAGTCTGAATTACTTCAAAATCATATCGACCAGAATACTTGCTTTCTAACAACACATAAGATTGTAGATTATCTGCTAAAATTGATAATAACAGAACATCAAATTTTCATCTTTAGTCAAAGTGCAAGAGAACAACTGTTGGCTGTTTTGCTTCAAACCCAAGATTCCTTCTTTTTCCTTTAGTCCCACATCGGTGGGAATGACCACCATGTGAGTGTATATAATACAAACCACTCTTCATCCCATTGTAGTCTAGTGTGGTGTGGAGAGAACCCGTGGGCCACACGCGCGCGCCGCCGCCGCCGCCCGGCCCGGTTCGGTTCGGTTCGGCGCGCGTAGTGGGCACGGGTGTGCGCGCCCGCATCTGCGGACACGAATGCCGATCCGAAATTGCTCTTCGGGTTCGGGTTGAGATCCAAAACTTCTTTTGCTGTTTATTTTTTCCTTTTGACTAATTCCACTTAAACGTTGGATTAGTTTTTCAGATCCGATTTTTCTGGCCTCCTTCTCTCCCAACGTTCACACGTTCTTGTGTCTTTATATTCTAAACTTCCTTCTGTTTTGCTACGACTGAAAAATACCGCATCGGATCCACACAAAAGAATACATTCTTTCTTCTTTGCTTCGCTGCTTTCGCAATCCGCAAGCACAGCAAACAGTTCCGTTCGCTGCTTCCGCTCCCTTTCTTTTTCACCTTCGTTCTGGGCAAGGCTAAGTTCGGGTCAATCTCTCAACGTTGTGTGCGACAGCGAGACGCCGGTGATACGGGGGTTTTACCACTAGGAGCATCTGCGAAGCGTCTGCACATAAGACCGCGGATCAACTCTTAGGGCAGTGCGTTCTGCGCGACTTCCCCATAGGCCGGTAAATCCATTTTTTCTTTCTTTTGTTCCGACAGATTAAGAAGATTAGAGACAATTTATACAACAACAACAATAATAATGGAGATCAAACTGAGATATATTTCTAGAAAAGGATAACTACAGCGATAATTCATATTTCATAAGATATTAATATTTATTTTCTCCCATTTTTCCAAGTCTTAAATTCAGAGTAAATTTTGCTAAATTGGAACTAGCAGTTTACCAGTATCAGTTTAGGTATTAATCAAAGATGGAATTAATCATTTTTAATAGCAGGGAAGTGATTAACCCACCACCGTAACTTCAAAGCAAGTCAATATAATAAAATATGAAAGATATAACTATTACTCATAATCGATCAAAACGAGCTAACAAAGATAATGGAATAATAATGATATCGTTATTCCCAAGGCTAAGGGACCCACAACATGAATGCATTAAGTTGTAGTGAGAATGCTAATAAGGATCGAAACTTGGGTTCAAAAATATTGAAACTAACCAATTCTATATTTCAACTTCCACAGTATTTGAGAAGAATGATTAACAGAATGAAAATTAAAGTAACAATAATATTATCATAAAGAAAAATAATTCAGGCTAAAGATTGAAAGCAATAATACTGAAGGAAATGTTTTAAAAGAACACTTACGAAATTAAAAACTGTGGTTTAAAGAGATGTCACAATAACTATTACTTTCTTATATATACTATTATAAATAAAAAAGAGACTTAAGGAGGGGACAGCGTCTCACTGTGTGCTGCCGGCATGCACGTGCAATTCAAGTGTTTTTCTCCTTTTTGAGCATATAATATAAAATTGTGGACATCATTTTTTTTTTCATATACAACTAATGGTAACTATTTTGGTATTGCTTGAGAATTTGTACATTTGAACACCAAACAAATTCAATTTTCTCATACTAACTGGGAAAAAATAAAATACCAAATTATGTATAATTATATTATTACTTAATAATAAAATATATTCTTTTCCATATGTCCTGAAAAGTAAATTTATATCAAAAGTTCATAACTTGTAAATTTCAGGTGCATTACAAATGTCAACTAATATGCTTCTATCAACTAAGGAACTAACATACACTCACAAAAAGCTAAGAGCCTTACAACAAGAATTAAACATTGGACACCCAACACAATGTCAAAAATCACATAAAAATAATAAGCATCAACCAAACAATAAACACCGATATTTGCAACATGTGAATCCTTTCAACATATTAGATCAACCCTCTTGCTCCTATTCAGTGCTAACAAAGATAAGAGGTGATAAGCACCAATCCAAATTAACCAACTAAACAAAGCCCGAAACTTTCCTACACAACTCAATCACAAAAACACCAAATACGCAGCAATTTCAACTACTCCTCCAATTCCTACCATAAATCTTTACCAAAACACACAACAACCTAACAATTCTACCGCAAACAAATCAAACAAACCCACAAATAAAACAAAGAGAGAAAGAAACCCAATACCTTGCGCTCACCAATGAGATGTTCCTTCTCATTGAGAGCCTTCTCAGCCGCAGCCGAATCAGCAAACTCCACAAATCCGAACCCTCTAATGCTCCCGGAATTCCTGTCCTTGACAACCACGACCTCCTTCACCTCCCCAAATTTTGCAAAATACCCCTCAATCTCCTCCTGTTTGAGGCTCTCGTTGATCCCACCAATGAACAGCTTCGCCAAATCCGACGAGGAGTTCGCCGTAGAAGTACAGGATGACGTCTCCATTGTTGGAATTTTGATGAAATCGACAAGAAGGGTGGATGTTTAGAGTAAAGATGGGATCTTGAAAACTAAGGTTAGAGACGATGGTTGATGATGGATAGAAGAAGCCGGCTAGGGTTTTGAAAATAATGAGAGAGAAAGGGTTTAGACTTTAAGAGGTGGTATATAGATAGATAGGGGGTTGGGGGATGTGATGGACGGCTGAGATTAGTTGAGGGGATGGTGGGTGTTAAGGGGGAGGAGTGTGGAGACTAGGGTAAGTTTAGTTGGATGTTTTTAATTGTTGTTGATACTCTTTTGAGATGGGTTGCTTTTTGAAGTGGATTCGAGTAGATTCTATTGTGGTTTGTGGCCCATATAGAATTAACAGTACTAGTACTAGTAATTTACACTTGCCAAGTAGTCTTAATCCCTAATATCTCTAATATTACAATAAAAGAATGTGTTAGTGTTATTTGTCAATCAATCAACGAGTGTGACGTACGTATATAATTAATATGAAATAGATTCCAGATTCGAGTCCTCATTACGTCAAGTTTTAATTTTAAATTTTTAAAAATGTTAAAATGTGCAATATCCGTGCATAACTAATATAAAAGATATCTCAGTTCGATGCCAGATTACGTCAAAATTTTACTATAAAAATAATTATAGACAAATGTTCCATTGTGCACTAGGCCTCTCTGTGCACTCGGCCTTCCCGCCTTCGTATCGACGATTCGAACCGTTCACATTGATCTACACGTCTAAATTAGTCTAAATATGTAAAATCAAATTATGTAATATTTATTTACCCATCCATCATGTGACTATAAAAAACAACGATTTTCAACCATACGATTTTGTAACACTTCAATGGATTGGCAAATGAATTTCAAATGATTTGATTTTACATATTTAGATTAATTTAGATGTGTAGATCAATGTGAATAGTTCAGATCGTCAATATGAAGGCGGGAAGGCCGAGTGCACATGGAAGCCTAGTGCACAACAGAACATTACTCAATAATCATATATTTATTATGACGTACATTGCACGTTAAATTACTAGTAAATATAGTTTTTTTAAAGTAAAAATTCAGATGTAGTATGGGCATGAACCTAAGACCTTCTTTATAATAGTTATGCATGTGTGATACACGTTGATAGATTTACAAACGACATTAAGGCTTTCTCCCATATATATATACTAGTGTTTTTCCCATGCAATGCACGTTTTGATAAGAGTTAGAGGGTTTTTTCGTGTGATATGTGTTAAGAAATAATTTTGGAGTTGTACGTGCGTTGCATGTAATTAGAAAAATATTTTGAAAAAAAAGTTACGATTTATACGTGCAATGTACGCGTTTATAAGTAGAATTTGAGTTGTGCGTACAATATATGTGTATATTCGGTGTTAAAAAATATTTAAAAATTATTTTGCACGTGCATTGTACATTCTAAATATGTGAAATTTTATTTATTTATTAGTTTTTGTTGTAATTAATTGGAGAGTTTGAGTTGTACGTACAACGCATGAGTTTGTATGTTGATAAATTACAACTCTAACTCTTCCATTACAGATAGAGATATATAGAGAGATATAATTACTATTATTAGAGATAACTATAGAACAGTGTTTTATTTTAAAAGATGATATATGAACTAGTTATTTTTAATTTCCGACGCAAATAACTGAATTAATTGATTAACTGTAAATTAAAATTTCAATTTAGTAGACGATTAGCGCACGCTGAGGATGTCACCAACCCAAACTGATTGAGCCATCGTTCTTACTTTTTATAGCATTTTTTTTTCCAGCCTAGAGTGAGATAATGTTCCTCTCACAGTTAATGTTTGAGATTTTAAGAATCTGAAACATGCCAGCTGGCAAGTTGCATCGATATATTTTTATGAATATAAGTTGGTTAATTTTTGACTCAAATCTCTAATCTCTATCTCTAATCTCTACTCTCTAATATCTCTAATATCTCTACTACTATAATGGGAAAAGGCCTTAGTGTAATTTGTCCTTCTACCAACCCGTGCAATACACGTGCCTGAATTTTTACTTTTAAAAAAATGTATTTATTAAGCCGTGCAACGCACGTGTAAATTACTAGTAATATTATAATGGGAGAAGACCTTAGTGTCATTTTTCATTTTGTCATTCTACCAACATGCGTAACGCACGTACATAATTAATATAAAAGAGATTTCCGGTTCAAATCCTCCATACGTTAGAGGTTTTTTTTTTTTTTGAAATTATTAAAATGTGCATCACACGTGTAAATTACTAGTAATTAAATTAACTGTATTTTTTAAAAATAAATTTAGTAGACGATTATCGCACTTTGAGGATGTCACACACAATTGAGTTGTTCTTACTTTTATAGTAGCATTTTTTAGCCCGAATCCGTTCACAATTAATGTTTGAGATTTTAAGATTACTAGGTTTACCTGTTGGCACGTGCCTACGACACGTCTTCTGAACGGTGCAATATATGAAAAACACTGTAAACAACAAAATATATACAAATCTATTTGACTAACAAATCACATAGGTCAACATTTATATGCAATACCATCTGGTTAGCGGCTACACGATAAGTTATAAAAAAAATAATTAGAACGTTGTAAAATAATTACATACTAAAACAATTAAAGGTGATTTGGTTGGTTGTCAAAAAAAATGAGGAGAGGAAAAATCACTGTAGCGAAAGCAATTCCTTAGATTTGATTTCTTAAAAGTAGCTTTGGTTGAATATAGGTTTACTGTAGCAATAATTAAATGTTAGTTTTGTTTTTGTTGTAGTAATACTATAGCGAAAGTAATTTAAAACATTTTTTTATCTTTTGTTTTACATGAAATTAATTCAAAATTAGGGATTAATTAATTTTATTTAAACTTAATCCTTAATGTTTTGGATGCGTTAATTAAGCTTAATTAGATTGAAACTAATTAACTTTTAATCTATAAAATTTAATTAATTAAGAAAAGATTAATTAAACCACAACAATTAAAGCTTTTCTTAATTAAGATTAGTGTGATTTTAATTAGTCTTATCTTCATTAATTAAAAGTTGGGATTAAAGATTAATTAATTTCAAAACCCAAACAATTATCAACAATTTCACACAACATAAAGTATAAATCTGAATGTGGCTACTGTAATAGGTATTGTAGTTACGGTAATGGGTACTGTAGCTACAGTAAAAGGCGGGAAATATATTTTGTGAGCATAAATCTGGACCGTTGATTTCCTTCCAATTGAAGGAGAGCTACTTGATAGCTTTCTCTTGAATTGTCTTGTGTTTTATTATATAGACGAAACACGCCAAGCTGACAAGTTGCATTGATAGTCAAATCATGATCCAGATTGGAAAGATCCAACTCTGCTTGACAATTACTATTGACTTTTAAAGAATCTTCTTCCACTCAGATCTCGATCTCTAATCTCTAATATTAGAATATAAGAAGAGGAGTTATCATTTATAATGTATCAATTTATGTGCAACGCATGTGTAATTCCAAGTCTACTATTATACACTTTAGGATTTTTAACATGTATGCTCATAGCAAAATATCATGTATACCCCCCACGCATATGTATTTTCATATTTTCCCCCAACAATATATGTCACATCTCTTAATTACCCCTCTAGTTAAAAAAACTCATAACGATGGAGAATTTTCAATTTTTTTAATGAACTTGGTGAAAATAACTGAAATATTCTCTTATCTACCATTCAAACTTTATCTTCCTCATCCTTGTAAATCCGAGCAATTGTTAATCCTACCGAAACTCTTTAAATTTTCTCAAAATTTCTTCATCTATTTCTTCATTTATTCTACTTAAAACTCCTAAATATTTTCTCGTTTTATTGTCTAATTTAATCTTTTAATTTAATTTATATTTGTGTCACGCTCCGTTTCTCAAAAATACAGAATATAAGTACGTGACATTGGGCCAGCGAATGACTAATGTCGTCCATAAGCTGTTTATCCGATCAACTCAACAATATAATTAATACAAAACGATTGCACAATAACCACATGAACAATAATACTTGGAATAAAATAATATGAAATATTTAAATACAATAATCCAACATCTGGAATCAAACAATAATATCCGGGTCATAAGCCCAATACAATAATAAATCCAACCACAATAATAATAAGTCTCAATACAATAAGTTCAATGAAATAACATTCAATAATAAAGCAATAATTCCTTAGAAAACTTGTTCTCCAATTCCAGCAGATAATTCTCCTTCAACACATGTGAACACTTCATCTAAAAAGATGAGAAAATTTGTCCTTAGAGCAAATCATGGACAGCAAGTAGAAAAAGTAAGGAACAATGGCATAACGATATAATAATGAATTCAATGGATCAATAGGAGTCAATAATAAGGGACAATAACAATAATCAATATCAATAGTAATCGATGCGATGATTATAAACAATGATTCAATATTCGATGTCAATATCACTTATATTCGATATCGATAGAAATAATGATGTACAATATGCAATGTCGATGTTGTGTCAATTCTTAAGTCTATTAATCATTTTTAATTATAACTAATGCACGTACTACTGTGTCCCATATGTTCCATACCACAGGTTCGATGCATACAATCAATTTTGTTTAGACTCTAGTGGTGAATTATATAAATCATGTGTCGGTACGATAATCACTGATACGATAACAATAATGTGCACGATACATTATAACGATTCACTGATTCACTGATACACTGATACACTGATACGATACACGAAAGATTGTGGTGCCGTAGTCAGCGCTCCAACAATCAATCGATAAAATACTGGCCGGCACAATTACTATATCATTCACTGCCCAAGTCAATCCCTTAAACCCCAGCATGTTAATTATTTTATCAATGCAACAATACATTATATAATTAGAGACATTAGATGAACGATAATAACAATAGAGGAACAATAGGATGATAAATTTGGATATGACAATTAGAATGATGACAATAGGATATTAGGATCATGCAATGCAACATATACACTTCAATTCATGCATTACAATGATAAATGTATAATTATATTAAGGAAATCTGGAAAATGAGCAAGAGGTAACTGTACAAAAATCAGTTTTCCCGCTGCTACAAAAATCAAAAACTGAAACCGTCAGAAATACTGAAAACTAGATTTCCACAAGATTCCAATGCATATTTAAAATATAAAATCCGACAACAGTAGCTAGGTAAAACACATCTTTCTTTACAGATTATACGTTTATGCAGAAAATCGACATCATGTTATTTTATTTTTAGAATCAGCGAAAACTCAATAATAAAATCATCAAAAATATTCATTAGACTCCTAAACATGTTATGTAACATTCTAAAAATTATCAGAGCAATATTTTAATATTAAATTAGCCTTTTAAGAGATTGAACATGCAACATACAAGAATCTGAAATTATAGAAAGAAAAACACAGTAATAGTAAAACAGTCATAACTTTTTCAATACAACTCGAAATTTAGCGATTCAAGATGTTCTGAAAACTAGAGACATAGGGCTACAACTCTTATTCAGAAAGTTATTTATTTTGAGATCAAATACTGGGTCAAAAATGATAGGAAAGACACATACATCAAGTAACATTCACGTTTTTAGGTATTTTTTATGAAATAAATTGATTAAACATGATGGGTATCAATTTTATAGTTAATAAATCTTATAATGTAGCGCCTCGGATCCCTATTACTGGGTATCCGTGACACTCCCCAGAATCTTTGCCTTCAAATGCATCTCAACACAGTAATAACATGGAAATTTAAAAAAAAATTATTGCCAAATGAGTTATTACATCATTGATTACAACCAATGTCTTGTTCTTGATAAGAATACAAATTACATAAACTCAGTACATCTTATTACAACATTCATCACTCCTTTCTGTAAAGTTAACAACTTCTCTCTCTCTGAATGGCAGTCGACGGCTCACTACCGAAGCTCCGCTGAACAGTCAATTTGCTTTTCTGGGACTTGCTCCTCGGCTTGAGTCTTCTGCTGCACTACTCTGATATCTCTGCACTTGCTCGAAAGGTAGAAGTCGATACCTAGAGGTGGGGAACGTCAGTACTTCGACTGACGCAAAGCTGGTGATAACAGCGATTCTCTCAAATTCATTCACAACCCATCTTGAATGGAAAAGGAAAACGTGCATCCTAAATTATGTGGTGCTAGTGTATGCTATGACCTAACCACTAAATGCACCAATCACAAGCCTATTCTAAAGCAAGCAAGACTTGGAAATCTAGATCCGCATGCATCCCATACTACATGCGTCTAAGACCCAAGCATAGCCTAATCTAATGCACGAACAAGAATGCACACGATGCACCTACTCTAATGCAATTCAGTTGGGACGTATGCATCCCATACTACATACTTTCCCAAAATTAACTTCGATGGAAATGTATGCATCCCATACTACATACCTTCCAAGGAGTTCACCTCTCCTGATTGTAGGGTTCAATCCCTCGCCATGCATCCTACCCATGTACCCATCCAGTTCCCAATAGACTGTCCGTCGCCCAAGGAGATTGCAGCGATCGGTCATATTCCACCCTGCAGTGCCCAAGTGGTCACCGCCAGTTGGTACCCGTGCACGGACCTCCTTAGAAACTGCATTGAACCTGGTCCTTACGACCCTTGGTTCCACATGTCCACTCATGGACTTTCGCATGCGTGTTCACCCCTGGCCCGGGTTATGAACAAATATACACCAAACACAAAACACAACCCGCGCTTTAGGGACGTGAGCACCACGGAAGGTCAATTCCTTCGGGCCTCCTGCACCTTACTCCGGCAAACTTTGGGAATCAACAGATCGAGATACGAGCCGGGGACTCAATCCATGAGCGGCCGAGAACGTATCCCTACGACTGGAAGATACAACACCGACTATGGCTTACTATGACTAATGCAATTTTCCAACCCCCTAATAAACCATTCTAACCTCTACCTTACTCTAATCATTCGGGTAAGAATTAACTGCTTCCACACTTGTCTATCAACCTCTGGCCCCTGGCGACACCGGTCCGGTTCGCCACTTCCCCGACTTGGACTCGTCCAGCAAAATGGCCTACGCCTGCCGCTACCCCGGCTATAAATATAAAATTGTCCCGTGAGCTCCACCCACTGGCATGCTCGGACGTCCTACGCTCGGCAAAAGTCTAATAACATAGGCTTGATAGGTGCAGGGTATCCTTTACCCTAGTGACTAACTCGAGTCACGCATCCCACTCGGGGAAACCAACAACCTCAATAACAGAGATTCAACCATCCCTAGCCACGAGTCACAGACTCGGCTCACACACATGGGAAAATTCCTTCACAATCCTTAGTCCTAACGCAGACTAAGCAACCTACGGGTTTCTGCCCGAATCTCAAAATGGTCATAACTCTATTGATACGACTCCGATGGAGTGCATGACCCAACCTGAAAAGGTACGATCCTAGGCTACAACTACCTAGTTGATCACGAGCTTAGATTCAACCATCTAAGTCCTCGACATAGCTTCTCAAGCTCTAGCCTGCGTGCTTCCTGCGCACGGGCTGCACCTCACCATTAACACAAAATCCTACTCGTTCATCAGAACGACACAACTCAATTTCGGTAGAAGGGTGTGCGTGTCCTCAACAACTCTCTAGTTGGTCATGAGTACAAATTATACCCTTAAGTCACCCTAACACACTCATCTATCATCAATACACCCATTACACAGTTGGTCTCTCCAATTCAGAGCACACAGCTCTCCTCTAATCCTCTGTCCAGTCTTACAAAAATCATAATAATTCAACCGTTTACTGGATTTGCCTCAAACTAGTTTTTTTGGAAAGGTCTAGGTTTCCCCTACAACTCTCTCATGGGTCATGATCCTCAAAATATGCCTCTAACAGGTCTTAATTTCCCAATCTTTACAGAGTGTCGAAACTGGCTGAAAACAGCAAAGTGCTCAATCACAAAATCACAGTAAATTGCACACTTGTCCAATTGACACAAAATTTATGATGGTGAAACTAGACATCATACCTAACATTATGCCAAAGACCTCATGTCAAAATTCTAATTATTCAGTGAGTAATAGCTACTGCAAGTTATCTCAGAAACCATCCAGTTTTCTTAATTCAACCTCAGATACTGATCATAGATAGATTTTTCTCATGCCTCTAAAATCATCCAAACAATTTACTGATTTTTGTAGATAATCAACATGCATTCAGAAATAATGAGTAAAAATTTCAGATCAAAATCATGCTCCAATAAATTACGAAAATTCCTACAATATCAACCATTCTGTTTTTCTTTTTCTGAGTCTGCCTTACGACACATATCCATTTCTCAATTTTATTAGCATAACAAATGATCTTTAAAAAATCTGAAATAAATCATGGATGATCCTAACACATAAATGAACAAACTCTTTTAATTTTGTGGTCTAATTCAACATATTGTGCTCTTGGGGTTTTCTTGGTCCTTCTTCTTTCCTTCCTTCTTCTTTTCTCTCCTCCTTCTCTTGGGGTTTTCTCTTCTGAAAATTTCAAAGCAAATGGGAGAAATGAAGTGGAAAATGAGGGGTGATGGAGGTGTGGGCCGGATTAGACAAAAAGGGGGGGGGGGGGGGGGGGGGGGTAGGTTAGACTATAGGTGGTTTTGTAGGCCCCAAAACCATGGCTAGCCCATTGGTTTTGTGTTAGGTGTGTTGGCTGCCCAACATAACTCTTAACGAGCTCCAACGAGTGTGAGACGCGTGTTTTTAACGAGCGCACGCAACCTATATTCACTGTAGTACCATACCGTGTTATATTTGCATGTGCGTCGTGCCGAAAACTAGCAGTTATACTAGTATCGGTCCGTCTCGTTCCCGTGCATCTTTGGAATGCAACTCTCCCAAAAACCGTCCCGTAACCCTAACCATCCACCACGATGGCAAAATCAACCCATAATACTACAATCAATTGCACGCATACTAACAATATACATACACATATGCATATCTTCAGGTACCGTACAAAACGGGGTGTTACATCACTCCCTCCTTAGAATCGTTCTGTCCCCAGAACGTCCTTAATGGGAGAAAGATAAAAAACAAACAAAATAGAAAACCTTCAAAATAAATCCGGATATAAGGCCTTCATGCGGCTCTCCGGCTCCCACGCCTCACGTGCTCAACACACTCCTCCATCCTGGAGATCAATCTCATCATGTGGATCATTTTGGGGCATACCACATCTCGTATCCACTGTACTGGGGATGAATCACTTTGGGGTGTGTTGCTCTCGTCCTGGACTACTAGAGATCAATTCCTCTCCATAGAACTCCCTGGGGTCTATTGCGTCCCACGTTCCGGAAATACCGGGGAATATCTCGCTCTATGAATTATTCTGGAGCCCTCACCACACGAACACCTCATGAGTTTTGCTCTCATCCCGAACTACTGGAGATCATTCCCACTCCATAGAACACTCTGAGGCCTATTCCATCCCTCGTCTGGAATGCTGGGGAATATCCCTTCTTCACGGATCATCTGGAGCCCCCTTATTCATCCTTGAATTTCTTTGTGGGTACTACTCTCGTCCTCGGAATACTGGAGACCATTCCCACTCTACAGAACACTCTGGGGCCTATTTCATCCCTCGCCTGGAATGCTGGGGAACTTCTTACTCCGTGGATCATTCTGGAGCCCTTACTCATCCTTGAATTTCCCTTGTGGGTATTACTCTCGTCCTCGGAATACTGGAGATCAATCCCTCTCCACAGATCATTCTGGGGCCTATTTCATCCCTCGTCTAGAATACTGGGGAATATTTCACTCCTTGGATCATTCTGGAGCCAATGTCCCACAAGCCTGCCCGTGAACGTTGCTCTCGTCCCTGGAATACTGGAGATCAATCCCACTCCACAGATCATTCTGGGGCCTATTTCATCCCACGTCTGGAATACTGGGGAATGTCTCACTCCCTGGATCATTCTGGAGCCAACATCACACAATCTTTCTCATGAGCGTCGCTCTTGTCCCTGGAATACTGGAGACCAATCATACTCCACAGATCATTCTGGGGCCTATTTCATCCCTCGTCTGGAATACTGAGGAATGTCTCACTCCATGGATCATCCAACATCACACAATCTTTCTCATGAGCATCGCTCTGGTCCCTGGAATACTGGAGACCAATCCTACTCCACAGATCATTCTGGGGCCTATTTCATCCCTCGTCTGGAATACTGAGGAATGTCTCACTCCATGGATCATTATGGAGCCGACCTTACCACACGAACTCCCCATGAGTATCGCTCTCGTCCAGTAATACTGGTGATCAATCCCTCTCTATAGAACACTCTGGGGCCTATTTCATCCCTCGTCTAGAATGCTGGGGAATATCTCCCTCCGCGGATCATTCTGGAGCCTCCATAATCATGATCGTTCTCGGTTCATCATATCTCTTTCTAGTGCCCGAGTCAAGTTCTCAGCACATCTTCTAGCTCTCGGTTTGCACTTCTAGAGGGTCGGTGACCACTCCCTCCTTAGAAGAAAACGAGGCTCACCAAGGAGAAGGCAAATATTTCAGCCTTATGCCTTATCCCAAACACTTAATAAAATAAGTATAAGACGAGACGACCAACTACCCAAACTTTCATGCCTTATAATAGTCATAATATCATGCTACAAAACATAGTACAAGTTCATCATCCATATCTTGCAAAAATACAACCAACAAAACATTTTACTATTTATCGACTATGATAGCCCTTACTATTACATTCTTCTTCCCAGTTAAGCTGAGGTTCGTCCCTGACGAACAAGCTTCTTCCCTTTATCGGTCACCTTTAGTAACTGGTCATTGGGTTTTCCTTACAGTCGTGGACAATCTGATTTCTTGTGCCCGGCTTCTCCACAATTGTAGCAAGTGCTTGTCTGGGCTCTTTTCGGGCATTGACTTTTGAAATGACCTGGTTCTTTACAAAAGTAACACACCACCGTCTGGTTGGTCCCCTTGCTGGTATTAAGCCTTCTGGACTTGTGAGTTGAGTCCCGCTTGTCTTGGTCATTGGTGTGAATATGTTTCTTCCTCCTCTCCTTCGTCTCGGCCTCGCCTTGACTCCGCCTCATGTCCATTTCTGTTACCGCAGCTCGCTTTACTAGCTTGTCGAATTGGCGAATGCCTAACGAAACCATCCTTGACCTCAGCCCAGGCCTAAGTCCTTGCTCAAATCTTTGGGCTTTCTTCGCTTCTTCTTGGACCATCTCCGGCGCATATCGTGACAGCTGAGAAAACTTTGTCTCATATTCCCTGACGGTCATGTTTCCTTGCTTCAAGCTATGGAACTCCATTGCTTTCTCTTCTTGCACATCCAAAGGGAAATAGTGCTGTCGGAATCCCTCAAGAAAATCTTCCCAAGCGATCTGTCCCTCTCCGAGACCACGCTTCACGGACTGCCACCAAACTCCAGCATCCTTCTCCAGCAGAATTGTGGCCAGACGAACCTTGCTATCTTCGGGAGTCACTAGTACTTCAAACACTGTCTCTACCTGACGTATCCAGTCGTCAGCAGCCGTGGGGTCAACCTGTCCTTCGAAAACTGGCGGCTTCATCTTCTTGAACGATTCCACCATCCTTATCGGGTCTGCTGGGGTAGCGACTCCTAGTGTTCCCTGTGGCGGTGCTTGGTTTCTACTAGCTTCCACAAATGCTCCCATCATTTGGTATACACGGGTAAACTCTGCTTCAACATTGAAGTTTGTGTTGTTGGTCCTACTGCCTTCGCCCTCAGCCATTCTACGGTGACTGTTTCTGATTCTTCCTAGACACCCTTCAAGGAAAGAAAACACACACGGTTAGTTTCGGATGTAGGGAAGATCACAAACATACGGTAAAATGAAACAATCATGGTTTTGACCTTCCTGCAATCCAAACTAAACCCAGCCATTTGGCATTTTAGTCAAATTTCCTACTGTGTTAGATTACAAATTGAAGTCAGCTCTGATACCACTTCTGTAGTCTGCCGCCTGACACTCAGGATGGTAATGGCCAGAAAGGGTAACCTCAGAGTTTGTTTTACGCCAACAGCCTCTCGACTGTTGCAACCGCATCGGTGGCTAGCCGATCTGGACATGTCAGGGCAAGAGCCAATGCTTCGCCATCAATCACACTGTGAGAACCCCTGATCATGTTTCCGAATTTCTAAAGCCTTCTTTTCTAACCAAGCTCTGATACCACTTCTGTAGTGCCTCGGATCCCCATTACCGGGTATCCGTGACACTCCCCAGAATCTTTGCCTTCAAATGCATCTCAACACAGTAATAACATGGAAATTTAAAAACTTTTTATTGCCAAATGAGTTATTACATCATTGATTACAACCAATGTCTTGTTCTTGACAAGAATACAAATTACATAAACTCAGTACATCTTATTACAACATACATCACTCCTTTCTGTAAAGTTAACAACTTCTCTCTCTCTGAATGGCAGTCGACGGATCACTGCCGAAGCTCCGCTGAACAGTCAATTTGCTTTCCTGGGACTTGCTCCTCGGCTTGAGTCTTCTGTTGCGCTACTCTGATATCTCTGCACCTGCTCGAAAGGTAGAAGTCGATACCTAAAAGGTGGGGAACGTCAGTACTTCGACTGACGCAAAGCTGGTGATAACAGCGATCCTCTAAAATTCATTCACAACCCATCTTGAATGGAAAAGGGAAACGTGCATCCTAAATTATGTGGTGCTCGTGTATGCCATGACCTAACCACTAAATGCACCAATCACAAGCCTATTCTAAAGCCAGCAAGACTTGGAAATCTAGATCCGCATGCATCCCATACTACATGTGTCTAAGACCCAAGCATAGCCTAATCTATTGCACGAACAAGAATGCACACGATGCACCTACTCTAATGCAATTCAGTTGGGACGTATGCATCACATACTACATACTTTCCCAAAATCAACTTCGATGGAAATGTATGCATCCCATACTACATACCTTCCAAGGAGGTCGCCTCTCCTGATTGTAGGGTTCAATCCCTCGCCATGCATCCTACCCATGTACCCATCCAGTTCCCAATAGACTATCCGTCGCCCAAGGAGATTGCAGCGGTCGGTCATATTCCACCCTGCAGTGCCCAAGTGGTCACCGCCAGTTGGTACCCGCGCACGGACCTCCTTAGAAACCGCGTTGAACCTGGTCCTTACGACCCTTGGTTCCACATGTCCACTCATGGACTCTCACATGCGTGTTCACCTCTGGCCCGGGTTATGAACAAATATACACCAAACACAAAACACAACCCGCGCTTTAGGGACGTGAGCACCACGGAAGGTCAATTCCTTCGGGCCTCCCGCACCTTACTCCGGAAAACTTTGGGAATCAACAGATCGAGATACGAGTCGGAGACTCAATCCATGAGCGGCCGAGAACGTATCCCTACGACTGGAAGATACAACACCGACTATGGCTTACTAGGACTAATGCAATTTTCCAACCCCCTAATAAACCATTCTAACCCCTACCTTACTCTAATCATTCGGGTAAGAATTAACTGCTTCCACACTTGCCTATCAACCTCTGGCCCCTGGCGACACCGGTCCGGTTCGCCACTTCCCCGACTTGGACTCATCCAGCAAAATGGCCTACGCCTGCCGCTACCCCGGCTATAAATATAAAATTGCCCCGTGAGCTCCACCCACTGGCATGCTCGGACGTCCTACGCTCGGCAGAAGTCTAATAACATAGGCTTGATAGGTGCAGGGTATCCTTTACCCTAGTGACTAACTCGAGTCACGCATCCCACTCGGGGAAACCAACAACCTCAATAACAGAGATTTAACCATCCCCAGCCACGAGTCACCGACTCGGCTCACACACATGGGAAAATGCCTTCACAATCCTTAGTCCTAACCCAGACTAAGCAACCTACGGGTTTCTGCCCGAATCTCAAAATGGTCATAACTCTATTGATACGACTTCGATGGAGTGCATGACCCAACCTGAAAAGGTACGATCCTAGGCTACAACTACCTAGTTGATCACGAGCTTAGATTCAACCATCTAAGTCCGCGACATAGCTTCTCAAACTCCAGCCTGCGTGCTTCCTGCGCATGGGCTGCACCTCACCATTAACACAAAATCCTACTCGTTCATCAGAACGACACAACTCAATTTCGGTAGAAGGGTGTGGGTGTCCTCAACAACTCTCTAGTTGGTCATGAGTATAAATTATACCCTTAAGTCACCCTAACACACTCATCTATCATCAATACACCCATTACACAGTTGGTCTCTCCAATTCAGAGCACACAGCTCTCCTCTAGTCCTCTGTCCAGTCTTACAAAAATCATAATAATTCAACCGTTTACTGGATTTGCCTCAAAATAGTTTTGTTGGAAAGGTCTAGGTGTCCCCTACAACTCTCTCATGGGTCATGATCCTCAAAATATGCCTCTAACAGGTCTCAATTTCCCAATCTTGACAGAGTGTCGAAACTGGCTGAAAACAGCACAGTGCTCAATCACAAAATCACAGTAAATTGCACACTTGTCCAATTGACACAAAATTTATGTTGGTGAAACTAGACATCATACCTAACATTATGCAAAAGACCTCATGTCAAAATTCTAATTATTCAGTGAGTAATAGCTACTGCAAGTTATCTTAGAAACCATCCAGTTTTCTTAATTCAACCTCAGATACTGATCATAGATAGATTTTTCTCATGCCTCTAAAATCATCCAAACAATTTACTAATTTTTTTAGATAATCAAAATGCATTCAGGAATAATTAGTAAAAATTTCAGATCAAAATCATGTTTCAATAAATTACGAAAATTCTTACAATATCAACCATTCTGTTTTTCTTTTCCTGAGTCTGACTTACGACACATATCCATTTCTCAATTTTATTAGCATAACAAATGATCTTAAAAAAATCTGAAATAAATCATGGATGATCCTAACACATAAATGAACAAACACTTTTAATTTGTGGTCTAATTCAACATATTGTGCTCTCGGAAAAAATCCACAACATGGCACTCCGAACCAGCTTTCTCTAGTTCCATTCTGATTTCTACTTCTAACTTTTGAAAAAGCAATCCTATGCATTCTAACACACATGCATGTAAACAAATTTAATTAAGAGACAAGAATTTCAAGTTTAGAGAAACTTCCCACCTTAGGTTGTAGTAGTAGAGGGAATCTCTTCAAGCTCCTCTTGGAAATCTCCTTCTTGGTCCTTCTTCTTTCCTTCCTTCTTCTTTTCTCTCCTCCTTCTCTTGGGGTGTTCTCTTCTGAAAATTCCAGAGCAAATGGAAGAAATGAAGTGGAAAATGAGGGGTGATGGAGGTGTGGGCCGGATTAGACAAGGGGGGGGGGGGTAGGTTAGACTATATGTGGTTTTGTAGGCCCCAAAACCATGGCTAGCCCATTGGTTTTGTGTTAGGTGTGTTGGCTGCCCAACATAACTCTTAACGAGCTCCAACGAGTGTGAGACGCGTGTTTTAACGAGCGCACGCAACCTATATTCACTGTAGTACCATACCGTGTTATATTTGCATGTGCGTCGTACCGAAAATTAGCAGTTATACTAGTATCGGTCCGTCTCGTTTCCGTGCATCTTTGGAATGCAACTCTCCCAAAAACCGTCCCGTAACCCTAACCATCCACCACGATGGCAAAATCGACCCATAATACTACAATCAATTGCACGTATACTGACAATATACATACACATATGCATATCTTCAGGTACCGTACAAAATGGGGTGTTACATCACTCCCTCCTTAGAATCGTTCTGTCCCCAGAACGTCCTTAATGGGAGAAAGAAAAACAACAAACAAAATAGAAAACATTCAAAATAAATCCGGATATAAGGCCTTCATGCGGCTCTCCAGCTCCCACGCCTCACGTGCTCAACACACTCCTCTATCCTGGAGATCAATCTCATCATGTGGATCATTTTGGGACATACCGCATCCCGCATGATAGGTGTAATAGGATGGTAAATAAAATTAAAACACACACACACACACACACACACAGACACTATTTTAACGACAATCAAGCATTAATCGATCAAGCAACATACAACCTAACAATAAAAACTACGGTAGATTATTTGTGCGATGATTATATGCATAACCCTATTAACGATACTATATGAGTACATGCACGATTCAATTTTTGGAGTCAAAAGTGGCACAAAGTCGATGATATTTGGGTTAGCTCGTATAAACCCTCAATATACTCAACGACGAGAGAAGAACAATATATGATATGATGAATAATTGGATCTACTTGCAAGAATTTCAATAAAAACTTGAATTTGATACAAGATTCAATTCAAGAGGAAATGTGACTTGCCTTATTGACAGCTAATTTGAATACCAAGAATAATGAGATGAAAATCTTGGAGCAATGAACCCACGAGAATATATGTGCAAACTACGTGCACAAATAAACTCCAAAGCAACAACAGCAAAAAAGACAACATCGGCAACAGTAGAAGAGAGAAAGAGGCACAATAGTCGGCTAGGCGGCATCGACTGAACGGCAGCATTGCGACAGAAGGGCGTCGACTGGCGATCTGGGGCTGCCATCAATCGGGAAACCGGGAGCAGGGAGGAACAGCGGCGGGGTCTCAGTCGCTCGACGGAACAGGGGGCGCCGGAGATGGTCGGGAAGGAGGTGAACAGGGTTTGGGCGGGAAGTTGGGTTCTGACGTCGAGAGAGAGAGGAGAGAGGAGAGAGGAGAGAGGAGAGAGGGGAGAGAGATGATGGCTAGGGTTTAGGGTTTGTAATTGTGTTTTTAGGGTTTGAATAGAGTTCTATTTATAGAGTGCAATTAGGTTATTGGGTTAATGGGCTAGGATCCAATAATAATGAGTTTGGGTCTAGAAACAATTGCAATTGGATCTTGGGTTCAATAAGAGATGGATTTGAGGACAATAGGGTTTAAATAAAATACACACGATAAAATAGAAATGGAATCAAGAAAATAGCTCAACAAGAAGAACAAGAGCAATTCATGAACAAAATTTTATTAAGACGATCAAGAAAAATAGAGTATTTTATTCAAATACAAATAAAATATTACAATAAATGGGAAAAATGAAAAGAACGGAAACAGTAGTTACACGGTAAGAATAAAATCATCGTTAACTTAGTAATATCTAATATATATGTAAATATGAAATAAGTCCCAATTGTTAGGGGCATATATGTAATACACATTCGTGAGGGGTATATATGATATTATCATATTTGTTAGGGGTATACATGTTAGCGTACCTCTTGTGTGTGTGTGTGGGGGGGGGGGGGGGGTGCTTTTACTATTTTGTTGTTGTTTCTTCTATTAGTTACGAGTTGGCTTTGATTCTTTTTCCATTTTCCTTTTGAGCTTTGTTTTATAGTTGAGTTTCTAACATGTGTACTCCTAACAAATAGGCTAATATCATATATATTAATCACAGACAAACATTGTCACATTTTTCACTAACAACCTGGGATCCATCTCAAGCATTTGTCACTAACAACCTGGGATCCATCTCAAGTTGACACTCTGTTTGTAACCCCCATTCACGCAAATACGTATTTTCTGAATATTTTCTTTATTTCGATATTTATAAAATCATTATTTGTTAAAATTATTTTGGATTTTATATTAAAGTGTTTTTCTATCAATAATTATATTTATTTTGAATAATTGTGTATTTTAATCTACTTCTATGTCTTATTGATCGAATATTTTTATTGGAGTCTAAATCAAATATATTATCATTATTGGATTATTTTAATAAAATTGTTAAACCTGAATAATTATTTTATTGTATGATTTTATTATTTTTATAATTATAACTATTAATCGTTATTCCTTGATTATTTAATTAAAGTACATTTAACAAATTATTTTGTTTTCGTACTTGATCGGATTTTCGTAGTGAATTCTAATTTAATTTCAAGCCAACTTATATTGTTTTCATTTGTATTATTTAACTATTTATTTGGATTTTAATTTTCGTTCATGAACTTCGTTGTTCTTTTGATTGAGCTTTTATTGTCGATCCTATTGTTCTCTTATTTATTATGGGTGTTTTTATTTGAACCCTGTTGATTTTGATCTATCTCCCAATTGAACCCTAAACCCAATTTGAATTGTTCTTAATCCAAATCCGCTTTTATTGGAGCCAAATTCACCAACCCAGTACCCTAATTGTACCCTACAAATACAATCCTAATGCAAACCCTAATTTACACACAAATCGAAACCCTAGCCGTCTAATCCCTCTCATTGTTTCTCTCTCCTCTCTCCTTTCTGTTCTTTCTCCCTGACTCAGATTCCCGCCCAATTACTGCTCATCTTCTTCTCCAAAACCCACTGCCTTCACCCCGACCTCCGGCGACCCCCCCAATCACGTCGTTGTCCTTCGTCGTGCCCCTTGACGCGCGTCGACACCCCACCAGAACCACCCTGCTCCTCCCCCTTTCCCCTTTCGACAACAGACAAGAACCCATCTACTGCACCCTCTCCTTCGACCAAAATTCGGCGACCCCTCTTCCCCGTTCACCACCTCTCGACACCACAGCGACCCCCCGACCTGCTCCTCTGTCTTCCCGCCCAAATCAGAGGAGCTGAGACCCTACTGCTCCTTTCCGATCGGTGCCCAGACCCCATTGCTGCTCCCCTTTTCCCCCTGAGTGCCGCCTGCTCCCTGCTGACGCCTGCCCCCTTGCTGGCAATGCCGCCGCCCTTGGCCGGCCACCCCTTGCCCTCTGCTGCTGTTGCTGATCTCCTTCTTACTACTGTTGCTGCAGTTTGTCTCTTGTTATTATTGGGTTCTCTTTAACACATATATTGCACGTGTTATTATGTATTCATGGGATCGTGTTGTTGTAGATTTGTGTTCGTTGCTTTGGGATTCTCATTCCGTTATTCTTGCTATTCGTTCTCACCGTCTAACAGGCAACTAACTTGTATTAAATTTCTTTGCATATACAAGTACAAAATACTACTTGTAGTGTAGTTGGGTTCTAGAGACAATTCGTGTGTAAAACCCCTTGTTGATATTGTCTCTATTGTGATGATTGACCGTAGTTGCCTCACGACATATATGACATGAATTAACCTAGAATTGACCACTTTTGATGTATATGTTCATGCTATCTTGGGATATCTGTGTTTGATGTGTTCTTCGTGTTATACTTGTCGAATAGTTGTAAAATACCCTATACCATGTTACTTGGACATCTAGTACACCATATTCCATGTTATCATCATATTGTTTCCCTATTGTTATTATCGTTCATCTCATTTCTCTAGATTGCATATTGTATTGTTGTATTAATAAAATAATTAATAAGTCGGGGTTTAAGGGTTGACTTTTAGTAGTGGACAATATAGAGACTGTACTCGGAGGAGGGGTCAGTGTTTTCCTATTTATTGGTCTATTGGTCTATTGGTCATATCTGTCATCGATTAATTGTAGATTACTGATTACAGTATCTCGATAGATTCGATCATCGGTCATTATTGAATATCGTTGAAGAGTACATGAACTATAGAGCCCACTACTAAGTCTAAACAAAATTGATTGTATGTATCAAACCTGTGGTACGGAACACATGGGACACATTAGTACATGCATTAGTTAAGATTAAAATGAATAATAGACTTAAGGATTAACACAACATCGACATTGCATATTGTTCATCATTGTTCCTATTGATATCGAACATTACATGATACTTGTTCACTCGACACTTATTACATGCTACTTGCACTTGTTCATCTTGCCATGCTAGTATTCTATTTTGTTATCATGCCTATTCCATGTTATTAATTATTCTTTTTCCTATGTACTTGTGTCCTGCACTATAAGCGGCCCGTAACTTGCATTGACGGGCATTTTATTTTCTTTTTCTCTTCCTGCAATTTATTAAATTGCAGATTTTAGGAGAACAGTTGCCTGCTGGAGTTGGAGATCAAACAGTCTGAAGGCTACTACTTTCTAATTGCTTATTGCTGTAATAAACCTAATGTATCGAGACTTATTATTATTTGGATTGGATTTATTATTGTTTTGGACTTATGTCTCGAATATTGTTATTTATTTTCAGACGTTGGATTATTATTGTACTTGAATATTTTATATTGCTTCAATTCAAGTATTATTGTTCATGAGATTATTATTATTGCCTACGCAATTGTTCTGTATTGTTTATATTGTTGAGTTGATCGGATAAATAGCTTATGGGTGACGTTAGTAATTCGCTGAGCCAATGTCACGTACTCGTATTCCATATTTTTGGAAAGCGGGGCGTGACACTGTTAGAATTTTGCCGGATATTGTAGTGTTTTCTTGTGTCGGATTCGATTATAAGGTGTTGATGTCTGAATGTTTTTTAGTTTCGACCATTGGCTACAAAAAAAAAAAAACTTACTATTCATCATCTTCTTCTCCAGCAACTATCAATTTTTACTAGCAACCAAACTTGACTTTATTCATGTCGCCCAACCACCACCTCTGGTCGAACCCTCATCCACAAAAAATATCCAAACCTCACAACCACACCATCAACTTCATCTATAAACCTAAAATCTCAATCTCAATCTCAACTATCTTCTAAACTCAGGGATGGATATATATGGGTAACGCTCACATCGTTTGGGGCAAATATGATATTATTCATATATATATATATATATATATATATATATATATATATATATATATATAGGGTAAAAGGAATATGAGCAACTTGCTCATTTAGTAAATGAGCAAGTGATGAGGTGGCATGCATGTGATACATTAAGTATCTAACTACTTTTAGGATTTTCCAATCACATGCATGCCACCTCATCATTTGCTCATTTACTAAATGAGCAAGTTGCTCATATCCCTTTTACCCATATATATATATATATATATATATATATATATATATATATATATATATATATATATATATATATATATATATATATATATATAATCTTATCTACGAACGTGTTAAAAACCATTTATATATATATATATATATATATATATATATATATATATATATATATATATATATATATAATCTTATCTACGAACGTGTTAAAAACCATTTATTATTTTCATTAATGAAATAAGTTGGTCTTGCTCCATCATCTTCTTATTCTTCCATACATAGAAAAAAGAAAAAAAAAAACCTCATCAATGAACACTACAAGAAAAACCCTTTTTCGCAACAAGGTTTTGGCAACGACTCTTTAGTCGTTGTGAAAATTAGTTACGGTAACGCGAAAGTCGTTGCTAAAAATAAAATAAAATTTTCCTCCTCCAAAATGCCTTGCGCGGGCCTTTGCAAATCCCCCCGGCAGATTATGTAAATTGGAAACGATAAATGTCGTTGCGTATATTTTCTTATATCTACTGCAACGACAGTATTGTTGCCAAAAATATAAAAAAATAAAAATAAATAAAATAATTTAACTTAATAGACTTCTTTCCTAATTCCCTAAAATTTTCCCCATATCAACGCCAATGGCCACTTCTTCATCGTCTTCTTCCTCCTCTCATCAAATTCCTTCACCCCTCTGCACTTTTGGGCTCCCATGGCCCGAACTCAACAACGGCATCTCTTACACCGACGTTGTCAAACCCATCGACTCCGGTAACTCCTCCCCTTTCCCATCCCACTTTCCAATTCCCATTCACCCATTCCATTTAACATTTTCTTTCCCTTCCTAAAATCCCGCAGGCAAAACCGTAATTAATTTTCTATTCCTCCAAGTACACCAACTCAGCCCCATTGCTCGGGTCAGTAAAAACCCTTTAGTTTTTCTCTCTTTTGTTATTTTTTGTATTGCATGCTACCTGTTTGTTTTATTGACTCGGACTTTTTTGCGCAGTTGGTCGCAGAGGATCAAGAACGGACAGGTTTTCTTGAATTTTGCAATGACGCTAGAAGTATTATTTCTTGTTTCAGGGTCTATTTTTGGTTGTGTTTGACTTGCAGATCAGTGTTGATGGCGAGGTAGTGACGGATCTTGATGCCGGAACTGGAAACCCATTCTTCACAACAGATACTGCCGCAGCTCTTCGATGTGCAGAAAGTAAGTTCATCCATATTATGCAATGAAAAACTCCGTTAGACTACTTGTGGTATCTGTAAATAAAGTGTGTTGTGTAGAAAAGAAGTTTTAGACTATTGATTTTCAAGGGCGCAAAAAACACTTTTCCTACAAAATAAAAGCTGCTCTTTATGTTTGATGGAATAAAGGGGAAGCCACTAGTTTTCTACTCAGTTTTACCAAACACCTATTTTGAAGTTCCAAATGTCTTTTGATCCACATAGTGCTTTTGGCAACCCACAGAATGCAAAATCTGTCTGGACAAGCCATGTCCTAGAAAGAAAACCATTTTTAATCATAGTGTATTTGGCCTTGCCATATTCTTCTACATATTATCATCTTTTAGATGTTTAACTTACCTTTTCATCTGTAAGGAACTTTGATTCATTAGCTTCATTTACGTTACTGTGTAAACAACCAGGTCAGCCTTGAATATTTGGAGGAAGCTTACTTCTTTGCTCTCTTAGAATACTAGCTTCATGGTTTGAGCTAATATGCTTCTTATTTAGAACACAAATTGATATGATAAAGTATAGACTTAGTCCCATTTAGTTTTAGTTTGAATGAACTTTAAAGTATGGTTATAGTTATCTGCTTATCAATAGGTGGTTTTCTACTGTATCGGACTAAAGAAGAAACTAAATCCAAGTTACTATTATTTTTGCAAACTAAATGAGTTAAACCACCAAGTATCTACTTTAGTTTTTAGAAGCATAGTGATCCTCAGTCTGATTGTCACTTGGAACATATAAATTTACAGTTAATGCAGAAGTGGTGCTTAAAGCAACAAATGTCGATGGGGTCTATGATGAGGACCCCAAGTGTAATCCTAATGCTCACCTTCTCGATGCTCTGAGTTAAGATGTGACCACAAAGGATCTCTCTGTTATGGACATGACTGCAATCACACTATGCCAAGAAAACAATATTCCTGGTAGGATTATGAACTTTTTGTTTTTTGTTCATTTTTTGCAACTATAGGTTTGTAGTTCAATCTCTATAACTATTTTAATGCTGCAGTTGTTGTGTTCAACCTGAACAAACCGGGAAATATTGCAAAAGCCATTACTGGCGAGAGGGTGGGCGCCATAATTGGGCCTCGTGATCAACTGCAGAGACCGGAAGGAAATGTGATGAGCCATGACTTTGGGAATGGTAAATGACTTCGACTCTAATGGTTTCATTGTTACTTCTATGAGAAGAAAAGGAATTGTCCTTACAAAATCGGGGTTATTTTTTTTAGGGGTGCTAGGTACCTAGAGGGAAATGTTCCTCTCATGTTTCGCAAGGTGTATATGAATTTTGTAGAACTAGGCGGATCCGTTATTTAATAAGATTTTAGACTTCCAAGTAAAAGAAGATTTTGTAGGAAGTTCGGTATAAGACATATCCTTAATGGGTTTTATAGATTAGTCTTAATGAAACATGCAATTCAAGTTTCAAATAATTGATTGCAAATTGATCGCTGTATTCCGCTTGTTGATTTGTTCTCGCTGCTGCCTGTAATTATTTACACTTTCATACACCATGTTTAGATTTAATAATTTTTAACCTTTTCTTCTGTTCTAATACTACCAATTTGCATTGATGATTTCATTGTTCTCCATGGTTTGTATACAATTCAGGTCTCTCTCTATTTGACCCTGCAAAAGTATGTTTAGTTATATTTTTAAAATTACATGGGTGATTCTTTAATATCCGCACTGAGGTCTCTGATTCACTTGTCTTCATGGATAAGGTTCTCTGTGTTGACTGTTGACAAGTAGAGTTCGTATGCTTTGATTCTGTTTTCTCCAAGCTTTTGTTGAATTTTTTCCCAAACTGTCCCACTTTTTGAAAGTTTTTCCCAAACCGCCCTAGTTTATTTTTAATTCCCAAACAATCCCACTCGGTCTTTGAAAGACCGAATATGTGTATATTTTGAGTAAATTATGCAAATTGTACCTCAGTAATTATGGTCCTCCTGAGAAATCTAAGTCACTATCAATGCTTGCTTGTATGCGACCTAAATGCTTATTTCGAATCATAACAGGTTCCCATTCAAGTGAATAAGAATCTTGCATACAGTGATGGAATGAAGGTTGTTGAGCCTAGTAAGGTAGCACAGCTCCCTCTGTAAGAAGGATTACTGTTCACAGAACTTGACAGGTAGATCTCTATTTATTATAGGTGTAATTATCTGTTCTAACATGACATTTATAATTCTTAGTTGAGTGCGGTCCTGGTCTGAATAAGTAACCCTTTTTGCTTGTTTAGAAGGCAAGATTTGAATATATCACCTGCTTTTAAAATTTGTGAAGTCTACTATCCTAACTGTATATTTCCAAACTTGCCATGGGAACATGAATTTCTATGTGAAAGAACCTTCTCTAAATTGTTTCTGTTCTTTTACTAAGAGCTAATTTTCATTGCTGGGTTTATGGCATACATATTTAGAGCCATTATCTGATGTAATCTTTGATTTTAGGACTGATGGTCGGGCTTGCTTAGAAAACAAAGAGTTCGATTTAGTTCGTAATATGCTGATAGCTGCTGTAGAGGAACGATACCGAGATGCTGGTATGATGTATTTCTTAACCTGTGAACTTTCCATCTTTTTTATTTTTTTATTTTTTATTTGATTGGAGATGGTGGCAGTCCCTTAAAAAATATAATTCTTTGTCCCAATATTTAGGAAACTAATGCATTTCTACATATCAGTCACATAGTGTTGACAATGGGTATATATTAGTGGCTTGATACTGTTGACAATGGCTATATTTTGGTTTGTTTTAGTTTTCAATGCTGACAATAAGTTCATGGTTTGTGGCTATGTTTTAAATAGTTTTCTAATATTTTGATCTTATACTTGGTTTATTTATTCATTTCCTTTAAAATTGATACAGGATGTTGATATTAGACAAGTTTTTTTTGCAAGTACTTGGAGGAAGCTAAATGTATATGCACATGCTATTTTGATCTATTAGAAAATATGATTAAGCTTATTATGCATAATGGAAATGATTATGAGATACTTAGATATCTTTTTGAGAAGTTGATGGTTGTAATATTTTGGGCATTGCTTCTTATATGACATAAATGTAATATGTTGGACAAGTTTAATATTATAGATTTTGGAATGATGTTGGTTTTTAATGTTTTTGAAGTGTATGCTAGTTTTAGGAAATGGCTGATGCAACGACAATATATAATTTGTCTCGAAAAGAATTAAACTTTCGCAACGACAATTGGTAGCTTTAGCAACGACTATAGTTGTTACCAAAATATAAATAATGCAAAGCAATAATAAAAATAATTGCAAAACAGTCGAGCTTTGTCAACGATAGTAGTCGTTGCCAAAATAGAAAGAATGTAAGGCAATGACAATAATTTATTGTGAAAAAACATCTTTAGCAAGGACACGAGTCGTTGCCAAATATATGAAGTATGTTTGGCAACGACAAAAGTTGTTGCGATTGATTTTATACCCTAGCACGGGTGAAATTAGGTATGGCAACGACAAAATATATTGCAACGACAATGTCATTGCGAAAAATCTATGTTTGGCAACGACAAAAAGTCGTAGTAAAAAACTATCGCGACGCCCGGACGCGCAACGACAAATGTCGTTGCCAAAAATATTTTTCGCAATGACAAACGAGTTTTAGCAACGATATTTGGCGTTGCAAAAAAAGGTTTTTCTTGTAGTGGAATAAAATGAAGCTCATCAAATCTCAAATAGCATGACCACCACCAACACCATTGTGGTTGTTTCTAAAGTCAAGCTTTGCCCACCTTATATTTGGACAAACCTACTTGAGCTTAGCATAGTACTCGAGTGTTGTCATTAACAAGCCGTTATCGCCTTTTCGGTGCGTTAGGGCCTATTCTGAATTTTGATGGTGTTCAGCTTCTTCTTCTTCTTCTTCTTGGATCTGTTGTTTCATTGATTACTGCCTATTTCTATCTCTTGCTTTTATTATGTTCAGCACCTTTTTATCTTGTGTTGCTACTATATTTGTTCTGGGCTTTGTTATTGTTGATGTGGTGTGGTTCTTGTTCACTTGTCCTGTTGTTATCTGCTATTTCAGTTGTCCTGTTGTTATCTGCTATTTCTCCGTAGGGTTGCCTTTTGGTTGTTTGAGACTTTGTTCATGTGCTGACCTTTTTGTATATAGCTTGTAAATATTTGTCGCCGCCGTTTGGTTGGTGTGTACTTTCGTTATATATATATATATATATATATATATATATATATATATATACACACACACACACACACACACACACACACACACACACACACACACACACACACACACACACACACACTCCATCTTTTTACATAAAAAAAAGGTTTTATTTCTATACCCAAGTCGAACATGCTTAACCATCGGCAGTTATGAATTGTAATTTCATTGAACACGAGTGTTTTACGTCACTCTCATAGTTGGTATCTAGTGCAAGTTGCGATAGTTATATTTACATTTTGTTTACTTAATTTACACAAAACAATTCTCTTTCGATTAAACCGATCCCATCACGCCACTACCCTTAAAATGAAGCATACTGTGGCCCAACTTCCAAACCTAATTCTAAACTATCGGCCCCTTTTTGCTGCAAACTATCAATGTATTTTCAATCCAAGGGTAGTTGCAACTAGGGGTGGCATTCGGGGTGCCTGGGCTGGACCGAAAACCAGCGGGCCTGACCCGGTCCCGAGCCAGCGCAGGCTGGGGAAAGGGGGAGGGGGCCAGACCTGGACCCGGACCTTGGCCCCTGGTTTGTGGGTCTGGCTTTTGTGGGTTTGCGAGTTCGCGGTTTTGTGTGTGTGTGTGTGTGTGTGTGTGTGTGTGTGTGTGTGTGTGTGTGTGTGTGTGAATAGAGTAGAAAGATTAAACGGAAAAAAATGAATTAAGACAACAATTGTAGGAACATATAGATTAAAGGGAAAGATTCATAAATTAAATTGTTTTAATGAAATTGCAAATATAATCAAATAGATAAGTAACATTTTATACAAATATTATCAAATTACAATATGAGGAGAATATTTGTATTTAGAGTTCGATATGACCTCTATTTAGATTGGAGAGAATGCATTGGACTACTGTCATGCACTTCTACTTAACCTAAATATAGAATCTCATCTCTTTAAATTATTCTATTATTTACAGTACATAATCCATAGTGCACTTCTACTAGATCTTCATTCGTCGCTACTTATTGAGTCATTTTGTGTATGTATGTTTGAAAAAAATAATATAGAAATAAGAATAGAGAGTTAAAAAAAACAACAAACTACAAATTATGAAGTAGTGTATATTTTAGAAAAAAATTCTACAAAACAAGTAAAGATAGCTAAAAATAATATAAAAAACAAGTTGTGAACTAGTTTATGTTAATAAACAAAATCTAAAAAAGAAGAAGAGAGAGAGAGAGTCCAATATAACAACAACAACTAAGAGATGAACTAGTGTATGTTTACAAAAAAAAAAATCTAAAAATGAAGAGTTCAATAAAACATAAAATTTAAATTATGAAATAGTAGTATATTAACTACTACAATCTAAAAGATAAACATATGAGAACACTGCTATTTCTAAAAATTAAACAACAAAAATATCGTATGAATGTAGATAGAAGAATGAGAGTAGAGAGAGTTGAGAGTCTGTTGTTGATTGTTGTTGATGTTCATCCTTGCAAGAGAGTTGTTGATTGTTATTGATTTGTTGAGAGAGTTGGAAAAGAGTTGAGAGAGTTGAGTGAATATGTGAAAATAAATGAATGGAATGAGACTGTATATATCAATGTTCTAAAAAACGCTAGGCGGTAGTCGGGCTGCCGATGGGGGCCTAGCGCCTAGACCTTGTAATTGGGGATTAAACGGCTAGGCACTAGGCGGTTTTTAAAATTTATTTATTTATTTATCAATCTTTTGGGTTTATTTTGTTGTTACCCCTTTTACTCTTTATTGCTACTCATCCTTAGTTTCTTACTATTGAACTTTTTCTCCTTGCAATTGTAGGATGGGCTTCACATATTTGAATCGGTGTATTATTGTTCTTTTGTCTTAAAAATTATGTATGAAAATCCATTCGGACCATTCCTATACTTCATACAAATACTTATTCTCAAAGTATGCCTCCTATAAATAGAAATTGATCCATGAATACAGCCTCATTGTATGTTGAGCAGCCCTTTGTATTTGTTAGTGAACTACATTAGCTAACTGATTAGAGCATAAAATAATAATCAAAATAAGAAACTACATTAGCTTGTTGAGTAAAAGGCCGGTGAACTGAACATACATACTGTCGACTGACAGAACAAAAGTATACCATTAAAATTATCAAGAAAAAGATGTGAACACTAGTAGCATAAATAACAAAGAAAACATCAGCATTAATAACTTACAATATCAGAATCCACAAAAACATAAGAAGCTGTACTAAGAGCACGCAAAAGAATGTGAAAGGGAAAGAAAGATAAAATAACCAATTACCAATATATTTGGAGATCTACGAGGTCACTATTAGAACTTAGAAGCTTTGCATATATTGTCAGAGGACGTTGAAGGGAGGTGGAGGACGTCGGAGGAGGACGTCGGAGGAGCTGCGATTCGGAGGGAGGCGGACGGAGGGAGGACGTCGGAGGAGCTGTGAACTTTGAGAGAGAAGAGGAGGACGTCAGAGGGAGGCGGAGTCGGAGGGAGGCGAAGGAGGAGGCGGAGGAGGACGGCGAAGGAGGAGGGAGGCGGACGAGGATGGCGAACTGGCGAAGTAGGAGGGAGGCGGAGGAGGACGGCGAAGGAGGAGGGAGGCGGAGGAAGACGGCGAAGGAGGAGGGAGGCGGAGGAAGAGGAGCTGTGATTTGGGGTGAAAGTGAAGAGCGCGATTTAGGGTTTTTTATTTTTTTTATTAGGAGGTGAAAGTGAGAGCGGTGGGTTTTTTTTACTTTTTTTTTTTTTTTTTTAAATTTACTTAAGGCCTAAGCGGGTCTAGTCCGCCTAGACCCGCCTAGACCGATTAAACGCCGCCTAGGTCCGATTTTAGCCGCCTGGAGCCCATTTTCGATTTTCATAAACGCTTAGGCCCTAGTCGAGGCGTTGGGGGGCCGCCTAGTGCCTAGGCGCCGCCTAGGCCGCTTTTTAGAACACTGGTATATATAGATTATGTATATTTTCAGATTTCCCAAAATACCTTCAAAAACTAACTAGTATAGATCCGTTAGGGGGTAGTTTGGTAATTATATAAATCCTATTTTTATATATAAAAAAAATCAAAAGAAAAATAAAAAAATGGCAGCCAACTGTTGGCCTGCGGTTCAACCCGGTCCCGGTTTGAGCTGGGCCGGGCCGTTGGTGGGTCGGGCGGTCAGTGGGCTTTCGAAGCTGTAAGGGGGCCCGGCCAAGACTTAAGACAAGGGGTTCGGGTCTGGTTTAGCTCGGGTTCGGGCTGGGCACGGGCCAACTCGGGCCTGATGCCACCCTTAGTTGCAACCCTAGAGAGTAGTGGGTCACTGCCCCCAAAAAAAAAAATAATAATAAATAAATAAATAAAATCTTTCAAATTTTCTTAACATTTAGAAGATTGCATAGATTAATTGACAGACAACTTAAAAATTATATATTATATTGTTCATAGTAGGCCTATAACACAGAAATGTAACCACCTAGTTAGCGTGTGCATGTGCACCATAAGATTTGATTTTTTTTTTTATAGGGTATATGTGCACCTTAAAATTTTCTGCTAATCACAAAAACATATACTTGTGTGTGTGGCTAATCAATAAGAATAGTAAACCCGACTCTTGCATCATCTTCAATAAGGCATCCAAATCACACCAACGCTGCAATAAGAAATTCTTGAGCTGCCTTCTCCCTCCTCTAAACATGTTTTTATTATATATCGTCCAATATGTGAAAGAAAACACAATAATAATATCATTATGTATCAAGACCAATACTCACTACAAAACGCACGGGTTTTACCGGCATTTTTTTTACACATTTACCGGTATTTATAAATCCCGCTGTAGATACCATCGGCGTTTTATAAATCGCCGGTGCAAATGTCGCTGAATCGCGTGTTGCTGTAGCTTAGGGACATTCACCGGCGTTTTTTACGACCGAACCTACACCGGTGGCCGCAAAAACACCGGGGAATGTGTGTTTCCGTTTAGTAGTGCTGTTTTCGGCCATTACCTACACCGGCGTTCTTAAACCGCCGGTAAAGGCTGTCAATTTTTTGCTGAAAGCTACACCGGCGCTTGTAAAAACGCCGGTGTAGCTATATTTAATTTTTTTTTAAATTAAAAAAAAATAAAAATTTAGAAAATTAGATGACAGTTAACCCATTTTGGTAAAAAAAACATGCTAAGATGACAATCAGATGGCTAATATCCAGCATCTTTAACAGCGAAAGAAAATGAAAATTTCCAGTATCTAAGCATGTTTGTCTATTAATTCTTCATCCCAACTAAATCATGATGTTTGTGGCTCCAAAAGAAACCTGCACAAGGTTTGTTCAGCCCAATCCTTGTACAGATTTGGAGAATTTTGGTATACAGCTAGCATCCTTAGATGACAGTCAACCCATTTTGGTAAAAAAATCATGCTAAGATGACAATCAGATGCATGAATTCAGCTTCTTTAACAGTAAAAGAAAATGAAAATTTCCAGTATCTAAACATATATGTTTGTCTATTAATTCTTCATCCCAACTAAATCATGATGTTTGTGGCTCCAAAAGAAACCTGCACAAGGTCATGTTCAGCCCAATCCTTGTACAGATTTGGAGGATTTTGGTATACAGCTAGCATCCTTAGATGACAGTCAACCCATTTTGGTAAAAAAATCATACTAAGATGACAATCAGATGCATGAATTCAGCTTCTTTAACAGTAAAAGAAAATAAAAATTTCCAGTATCTAAGCATATATGTTTGTCTATTAATTCTTCATCCCAACTAAATTATTGATGTTTGTGGCTCCAAAAGAAACCTGCACAAGGTTTGTTCAGCCCAATTCTTGTACAGAATTGGAGGATTTTGGTATATATACAGCATCCTTAGTTGACAGTTAACCCATTTTGGTAAAAAAATTATGCTAAGATGACAATCAGATGCATGAATACAACTTCGGAACCCATCTCCAAACTCATCTCCTTATCCAAGTGAAAATAACATACTATAATTGATTCCAAAGTCATCTCCAAACTTATCTCCAACCTAGCTATCCCAACATCAATCCATTCCAAAGTCATTCTCACCGCCACATTTAAATCGTAACCAACTACAAAAATAAACCCCTCATATCAAAATCAAGGTCTCCAATTACTAAAATAAATCTCTCATATCAAAATCCAACAATCAGCAATTAACTACCCCGCAATCATCATCAACTTCAGATACTTGATACAAACGACAATCCCTAACCCTACACAATTTCAACATCAACTGAAAACAGCAACAACAATTAACCAAATACCTCAACTGAAAACCCTATACAATTTCAACATGAAAATTTCTATCACTAGTCGAAAACAATCCCTAACCCCCAAATAATAACGACAATCCCAACATCGAAAGGAGACCCCGCCTCACAATGGCGACCCAGTGGCGACAGCGGAGACCTAACCCCCTAATCGCCACCGTATCACAATGAAATCAAGAAGTAGAGAGAGAGAGAGAGAGAGAGAGAGAGAGTACTTGCGATGAGGCCCCGACATCGTGCGAAAGGAGACCCAGTGGCAACGGCGGAGACCCTAACCCCCAAATCGCCACCGTCGAACAATAAAATCGGAGGAGTAGAGAGAGAGAGAAAGAGTACTTGCGATGAGGCCCCGACATCGCGCGAAAGGAGACCCATTGGCGACGGCGAAAGGAGGCACGAAGAATTTAGGGTTTGGGAAAAAAAATCAAACGAAATGAAAGGGTTTCGCGGAAGGAATGGGGATTTATCCCAGTAAATTTACCGGCATTTTTATTAATAAACGCCGGTGAATGGGAGAGGAATTGCGAAGGCACATTATCGCTTTCTATTCACCGGCGTTTTTTTTAAAAAAACACCGGTGAATATTATAATTCACCGGCATTTTGTACAGACCGCCGGTGTATAACTATAGGATTTTGCAACCAAATCCTGGGCTTATCCTACCCCGGCGCGATTGGTAAAACGCCAGGAAATATACGCCAGTAAATCCATCAACTGTTGTAGTGACTGCACCATAGGAGTGGGCATCGGTCGGTATCCGAGGATCATCCACCACCGATCCAATGAAGATTGGTTTTTAAATTTTTTCATCCGCAACCGATCCGAACCTTTATTGGATCGGTTTTCAACCAAGCCGATTAAGCTCGGTTCGGATTGGTTGGTTTGGGGAAAAAAATGACCTAGCCAGAAACTGACCTAGTCAGAAAAACAACAAGGTTCCTATATTTTATGCAAAGTCACTTTCCAATAAAAAAAATGCGGTATATGCAAAAAAGCTTCACTTTTCCATCCACTCACTCATCTATAAAGCAATAAATGAAGTGTTAATAATGAGGGTTCTGTTTCAAACGATTGGAAAGCAAAACTCTTGTAGATAACATAAGAAGGATGCAACAACATAGCTAGCAAGTCTTGAAAAAGATACATGTGTATAAATGCAATAAATATTTTTTTTTTCTTTTGAGAAAAAAGAATGGAGTATAACCATCCTGAAATACAATAAATGTTGCTAAAACTAACTAGTGTAAATGATTACAGTTGTAACAAAATCTATTGTAGTTCATTTTTACGGACTTTGCATGTGAACAATAATATGTATTCCCATAAATGAACATTTCTAACTCACTCACACACTCACCTTAGTCACCTCTATATATTTGTTGAAGAATTAATATCACTATTAATGGTCAGAAGGTGAATGGATGTATTGTCTTCTGGGAACTATGAATTGAACTTAAAGTCTATTAAATGAGACTCTTGGTATGTTCAAGAAAGCCTGGTTTATATATTCAAAAATTTAAATGAGAACTATATTTATTATTTTTAATGGATTAATGTATAAAGAATGGTCGGTTCAGTTCTGTCAGTTAATTGAAAGCCCAATCCAATAACCGAACCGATCGAACTGGTTATTGAAGATAAAGAACCGAACCAACCCAATTCCCCAATTGGATCGGTTAAAAACCGATCGGTTTGGATTGGATTGGTTCGGATTGGTCGGTTCGGATAATAGTTGTCCACCCTTACTGCACCAGCACCAGAAAGAATTTGATTCATCGCACGAGATGACGACGACGATGATGAATTAGGTGCCCTCTATTCAGGGCCGACCCTGAGTTTCCGGGGGCTCGAGGCGAACTCCCAAAATGCCCCCCCCCATAAAAAAAATAAAATAAATTAAAATAAAATAAATAAAATAAAATTGCACATTTTTGAAAGTAAAATATGCAAAATATTTAAATTTGTTTTAAATCACCCAAATTTAAAGTCTCAAATTCAATTCAAGTCTTCAAGCCTCAACCCAAATAAAAAAAAAAATAAAGGCTTAAATAATTATTTTTGGGGTCCCTAATAACAGTATTTTTCTTTTACGCGCAATATACGTACCTATATTTATAAGGAAATTATAAATTTATGGCCTCTAAAATCACAAAAACACCAGGGGCCTGAGGCGGCCGCCTCACCCGCCTCAAGGGTGGGGCCGGCCCTGCCTCTATTTCCACATCTCCTGCGAATCCAATCAGAGCAAGAACTTTCCAAGAGGCCCACTACAAAACCAAGCAACTCCATAACATTGATCGAAGAGGCAGTAGCAGGACCTCTATTTTATTTGGGGCCCGAGTTTGACTTGACTGATTTAGTCATTGTTTGGAGTTAACAATCAGTCAAACTCGGGCCCCTAAATAGATTTCTTGGCCCAAACAAAGTTCACTATAGCTCAAAGACCTGATGATAAAAGACAGAAGTGTGGGCCTATGTTTTTTTGTTTGTTTGTTTTTGTGTTTAGGACTATGTTTCCTTTACCATATATATATACTAGTAATTTACACGTGTGATGCACATTTTAATAATTTCAAAAAATAAAAATAAAAATTCTGACGTAGGGAGGATTTGAACCGGAAACCTCCTTTATATTTAGTTATGTAAGTGTGTTGCACATATTGGTAGAATGACAAAATGACAATGACACTAAGGCCTTCTCCCATTATAATATTAGAGATATACTAGATTTGCCCGTGGGCACGTGCCTACGGCACTTCTTCAGAACGATACAACATATGAAAAGCATTGTAAACAGTAAATCAACAATTATATAGCTCAAGTTTGAATAACATGACAATAATTAGTTGTAAATAAAAGTTCATATTTCCATAAGTGTGTGTGTTTATATATATATATATATATATATATATATATATATATATATATATATATATCAATTATATATATATATATATATATATCAATTGCTCTATATATATATATATATATATATATATAGGGTAAAAGGGATATAAGCAACTTGCTCATTTAGTAAATGAGCAATTGATTATGTGGCATGCATGTGATACATTGGACAACTAATCCTTCTAAGACTTTTCTAATCACATGTATGCCACATCATCAATTGCTTATTTACTAAATGAGCAAGTTGCTCATACCCCTTTTTCCCATATATATATATATATATATATATATATATATATATAGAGAGAGAGAGAGAGAGAGAGAGAGAGAGAGAGAGAGAGAGAGAGAGAGAATTAAATAAATAAAGGAGTTGTTTTGGGGGAAACTTTTTTTTTGGGGGGGGGGGGGGGGAGAGAGAATGTGTTTTGTGAGGTTAGATTTGGACCTTTGATTTTGGGAGAATTGAAGGAGAGCCACTTGATTGCTTTCTTTGTGTTTTATTATATATACTAGATTTGCCCATGGGCACGTGCCTACGGCACGTCTTCAGAACAATACAACATATGAAAAGCCTTGTAAATAGTAAATCAACAATTATATAGCTCAAGTTTGAATAGTATGTACAATATTTGGTTGTAAATAAAAGTCCATATTTTCATTAGTATATGTTGAAAAATAATTATAAATTGGGGTATAAAAATCTATGTTTCCATAAGTGTGCGTGTGTGTGTGTGTGTGTGTGTGTGTGTGTGTGTGTGTGTATATATATATAGAGAGAGAGAGAGAGAGAGAGTGAGTGAGTGAGTGAGTGAAATAAATAAAGGAGTTGTTTGGGGGGGGGGGGGGGGGAGAATGAGTTTTGTGAGGTTAGATCTGGGCCTTTGATTTTAGGGGATTGAAGGAGAGCCACTTGATACCTTTCTTTGTGTTTTATTATTATTATTATTATTATTATTATTATTATTATTACTATTATTATATATATAATTTTATTTTTTGAACGAAAAAGTGGAATATGGTCATAATATTTCATTAATTAGAAATTAACCAAACAAACCCAGAGTACTAAGCCAAATTACAAAATACAAACAGAAAAATAGAACATGAAGCGACATGATTAGTACATCCATACAATTAGAGCTCCCTTCAACACCTTTAGAGGGTGGGCCAACAAACCAATAGTCTACAACCCACATTCGGCTAGGTCGAACCGATCACAACTTGGCCCCGAAATCCAATATTGTTGTAATGGATCCCATCTCCCATCCATCTCCTCCTCAACTCCCACTAACTCACCAATAACACTCTCACACTCAGCCCAACCAAAGTCACAACCCAAGAGAGAGTCATGAAGATGATACCTTCACCTTTTTCACGCTTTAGCTTTCTTAGGCGATTTCTAACGAAATAAAACTCTCACTCACCCTAACCACGAACACAGTAAAAAAGAGAGCCATGAAGAGGATATCTTCGCCTCTCGCACGCTCTTGCTCTCATAAGTGATTTCTCATAAATACAAATATACAACAACATAAAGTAGTGAGGAGCAACATCTTCACTCACTCTCTCTCTCTCTCTCACGCAAAAATTCAAAACAAATCACAACCAACTGAAGCATCACATTCTCCTCTCGCCACTGTAGGCGGTGAATGTTGTAGATTTCATGTTCAATGATGAAGGTGTCGTGGCGATGTTGTTGCAAAGACTGTGACCGTTGGTTGAAGGAGATCGAAGTCAGGGTCTGACTCTCACAGTGACAACCAAAAATCCCAAACAAATCCAACTCAACATTTCCACTCTCCAAACTCTTCCACAAATCCTAATCCCCTCCAGATTCCAAACCCCAACACACTCACCCTATCTCCAAATTCCACACAAACTGAAACCAAGGAGGGAGCAAAAGCATACAGTGGGTCGAGGAGGGATCCCTCGACGCGCGGTCGTCGACGCGACGACAGGGACGACGGGGGTAGTTGAGGCTTGAAAGAAGCGTCGGTCAACGGGAAGGCGGCGACGAAGGTGAGCGACGAAGTTCCTAAGTCGTCGAAGGAGGATGGACCCTAGGTGCCGCCGAAGGAGGAGCGCGACAATGGGGGATCGATGGCGACGGAAGAGCGCGACGACAGGGGAACAATAATGACAGTGGAGCACGATTAAGAAGCGCATCAGGGGGGGATCTCCGTCGTAGGAGTGCAATTGGAAGGAGAACGAGGGATGGGAGGGATGGATGGATGAGGGGGCGGCGGCGACGAACCCTAGCCGCCGCCCCCACCTATCTCAAATCTAGTGTTAGGTTTTTGGGGGTTAGTTTCTCTCTATAGACTTTTCTAGAGAGAGAAACTTAAAAAGTTTATATATATATATATATATATATATATATATATATATATATATATATATATATAGGGGGTTGTTCGGTTGCAAACGGGCCGGAACGGGTCGGTTCGCACGGACCCGTGCGAACTTCGACCTGGACCGTTGGATCGAAGATCCAACGGTTCAGATTTTTTTTCATAAAATCTTGTCTTAACCCGTTCTTGCCAACGACGGGTTAAGGCAAAATTTAATAAAAAAAGTTGGCCTTAACCCGTTCTTCGGAATAACGGGTTAAGGCTATATTTTTCATTTTCGTCGACATACAGTTCGTCTTCTTTCTTCTGCTCTCTTCTTCTTTCTTCGACGAACCCAGACCCAAACGACGGAAAAAAGAAAAAAACCCTAAAAAAACCTAGCTCCGACGATCGAAACCCTAGAACTCCATCTTCTCTCCCAACTCCGAAGATTGAAACCCCCTAACTCCGACGTTCGAAACCCTAGCTTCTCTTCCCCTCTTCGGAACCCTAGATACGAAATCGGAACCCTAGTTCTCTTCGAAAACCGATTGCTTGGCTTGATTTCGACCTATTCCGTAAGGTATACACTATTTCTTGAACCCAATAATCTACATTTGTATTTTTTTGGTTGAATTTGTGTGTAGTGATTTATTTAGAAATTGGAAAAAAAATTAAAATGTGTTAGTAGATTATAGATGTAGAATCGGGTTGACCTCAAGTATATTCAATTGCCGAATTATGTTTCTTGCATTAGTATCTTGTAGAATTAGAATTGTATATACGAAATTAGTTAGAATTTTTAGTGCGGTTATGGTTGAAAACCCTGCGAATGACTGTAAAAAAATACGAAACTTTCCGAGTAGGTTCGTCTCACGTAGTACAAGCCACACCAACTTGTAGAAACGAGTTTCGACTCACGGTTCGAGAGATACGGCCGCGTATCGCTTTCGGTTGGAAAAAACCAAGTATAGCGGTGCACGGCCGTATATCTCAAACCGTGACTCGAAACTCGCTTCTACAAGTTCGGGTGGCTTCCCCTACGTGAATCCTACCAAGTGGGAAAGTTTCGTATTTTTTGGAGGCCGTTTGCGCGGTTTTCTCAACTTCTTCGCACGATAGTTTTTCGTATTAGAATTTTGTAAGTGCGGTTAGATTAGATTAGAAAACCCTTCAAACGACCTCCAAAAAATACGAAACCGTGCGAGTTGGTTGGTGTCACCTACGATAAGCCAAACCAACTTGTAGAAGTGAGTTTCGACTCATGGTTCGAGAGATACGGCCGCGTACCGGTTACGGTTGGGAAAAAACCGAGTAAAGCGGTAGACGGCCGTATCTCGCAAACCGTGAGTCGAAACTCGCTTCTATAAGTTCGGGTGGCTTGCCCTACGTGAATCCGACCAATTGGGAAAGTTTTAAAATTTTCGGGTGCCGTTTGGGCGGTTTTCTCAACTTCCTCGCATTACAAGTTTGAGCCTTAGAATTTTCTAAGTGCGGG